>JASPKP010004331.1:7500-12500 GCA_030674155.1 Stramonita haemastoma | reverse complement strand
ATCTGGGGGTAGAGTCACAAGGCAAACAGGTTCGGGTCCCAGCTAAGGTTGCCCGTTGAGGGGATTTTCCGTCTAGAGTTAACAACAAGTGCTCCGATTCCGTTCCACTGCAAGCACGGGTGAGAAACTAACCCGAGGTCTTATGAGCAGGCATCTTGAGCACATATTACAAACCAGTTATCTTTTTTTCCGATTGGAATGTAGCCCCCCCCCCCCCCAACCCCCAACCCCTCCCTCGAGGGTGCCAAGGCCCTGTCAATATAATTTATAGCATCCCCACCTTCTGGAAAATTTCCCGCTAAAAATTTCCTCTTTTCTATCCCTCTCTTTGCTTCTGTCTTATTTGTTATCTTCCCGTCACTTCCTTCTAGTCTATTGTCTGCCTTCTTATCCACTCTCCTGTCTCCCCCGACCACCCCCCCCCCCAAAAAAAAAGAAAAAAAAAGCAAAAACTTAAAAGATAACAATTCTCTCCTACACCGAAGTCGGATGCGCTGGGGCCTGACTTGCCAGAAAAACCTAACGGCAGCGCAACGCATTTCTGCTTATAATCATGAGAGACGGAAATAGTTGCTGTCTGTGCGTTCGACGACGACGACGACGACGACGACGACGACGACGACGACGAAGAAGAAGAAGAAGAAGAAGAAGAAGAAGAAGAAGAAGAAGAAAGATGATGATGATGAAGAAGACGAAGACGAAGACGAAGACGAACAACAACAACTACAACTACTACTTCTACTACTACAGCGAGAACAAGAACAACAAGAACAAGAAGAAGAAGAAGACGTATTACATATCGGACAAATTCGGTGCATGTAACGATGACTTCTCAGCAAGCCAATGGAAAAAGTCAAGTCAGTTCCAGCTTTCAGAATTGGGCAATCAAGGGTAGCTAGCGATAGCCGAGCGGTTTAAAACGACAGATGTCTGATCAAGATGGCCTGATGTCGTGGGTTTTAATCTGGTCGGCGCCTGGTCACTTTGATTAAGTGTGTGTGGGGATTTCAAAAGTCTGACTCGTCAGCTTGTGCGCACATACGTGGTGAAGGATTAGAAGATCTGTCTGTGATCATGTTTATTCCATTATTTTGTATACCTGCCGGTACCTATAACTTGCAGGCACAAAAGCGTTGAACACACACAGACATACACGGACTAACACAGACACGCACAGACACACAAAGGCATAAAGAGACAGACACACACGCGCACACGCGCTCACGCACGCACGCACGCGCTCAGGCATGCACACACACACTTGAAAATATACACACACCTACACGTACACTCATTCACGCATGCGCGCGCGTGCGCACACACGCACCCCCCCCCCCCACCACAACCACCACCACCACCACAGCACAACAACACAACACACACACACACACACCCACCACACACACACCACACACACACACCACACACACACACACACACACACACACACACACACACACACACACACAGCCACAACCGTCATCAAAACGCAATCAACACGCAATCAAGGTGAGAACAGGTATTGCCGTGCAACAGAGACTAATATCACCGCACAAAAGGAAGATTTAAAGCAGAAACCAATCTTGCCTTTAGAGAAAAGTCAACAGATAGAGCCATCTGTCACCCCTTTTGTGCATACACACACACAAACACACAAACACACGTACACACACACATACGCAAAACACACACACAACATATACACGTACCATCTGGAAATAAAATTTTGGCTTTGACACACACACAAACACACAAAACACACTTCCACGCACATACACACACATGCGCGCACATACACCACACAGGACACAGACACACACAGACACAGACACACACACACACACACGCACACGCGCACACACACACACACACACAGAGGACCCGCTTTGTCCGTATCGTCATCAATTTGCAAGCAATGTTAAGATTAAGATCACGTTGAATCATTAATAAGAACGCAAAAAATGCATGGGGACTGGGGGGAGGGAGGGAGGGAGAAAGAGAGAGAGAGGGAGGGAGGGAGGGAGACAGGCAGACAGACAGACACAGACAGAGACAGAGAAAGAGGCCCTTATGCAAACAATTGCATATACGAAAGTGCGAGCACACACATGATTTTTAATATATATATATATATATATATATATATATATATATATATATATATATATATATTATATATATTATTATATGCATCACACACACACAAACACAAACACACACTACACCACACACCACACCACACCACACACACACACACACACACACACACACACACACACACACACACACACACACACACACCAGACCACATATAAACACACAGACAACTTTTTTCGAATTAATTATTTTGCACTATTCCGCACAATCAAAGTCACGCTAGGATTTTAACCTACATTGAATAATTAATAGGAGACGAAAGACGGGAGATAAAGAAAGGAAAAGAAAAGAAAAGAACAGGAAAGAAAGAAGGAAAGGAAGAATGAAAAAAATATACGAGGAGAGGGGGAGAGAGAGGAGAGGGGGAGAAGAGAGAGAGAGAGAGAGAGAGAGAGGATGAGAGGAGAGAAAGAGATGAGAGAGAAGAGAGGAAGAGGGACAGAGAGAGAGAGACAGACAGACAGACAGAGAGAGAGGGACAGAGACAGACAGACAGACAGACAGGAGGAAGGGAAGGAGGGAGGGAGGAGGGAGAGGAGGGAGAGAGAGAGAGAGAGAGAGAGAGGAGAGAGAGAGAGGAGGAGAGAGAGAGAGGAGAGAGACGACGGAGAAGAGAGAGAAGAGGAGAGAGAGAAGACAGGACAGACAGGACAGAACAGACAGACAGACAGACAGACAGACAGACCACGACAGCACGACAGAACGACAGACAGACAGAGAGAGCACAGGACGCAGAGACAGACAGAGAAACAGACGAGAGAGACGCAGACAGAGAGAGACACAGAGCCAGAGCCAGAGCCAGACAGACAGACAGAGACAGAGAGGCAGACAGACAGACAGAAGGGCTGAGCCATTTGGGATGGTCAATTTATCATCACCGCTATAAATTTCTCCCGACTTTTAGCCTTAGACTGAGGGCCCAGCACTTAAATCATGTACGGGATAAAGGAAAAAGAGAAGAAGGAAAGAAGAGAAGAAGGAAAGAAGAGAAGGAAAACAAAACACATGAGACTATGAATCCTGAACGAAAAGCAAATTGCAAAAAAAAAAAAAAAAAAAGAATAAAAAGGAAGAAGGGAAAAAAAAGGAGCAATAGGAAATTAGCAGAAGGATAAAGAAAGGTAAGCAAAAATAACAAAGACAGAAAGAAAACTAGAGGAAAAAAAGACAGGAAGGTATGAAAAATGGAAGGAAATAATGGAAGGAAGAGAAGAAGGAAGGAAGGAAGAAGCAAAGAAAGAACCACAATATGTTAAAAAATGGAAAAAAATTTAAAAAAATGTTTGACAGAAAGGAAATTACCAAAAAACATCTCCAACAAAAAATAGGGAAACACATAGAAGACGAGGAAAATATTCATGAGAGAAAAAATGGGGAGGAGAGAGACGAAGGATACTGGGAAAAAAATCTTTTTAAAATGGGTTATAACAGGGGGGAGGGAGGAGGGGGAGGGTGGAGTGGGTATAAACAACAAAATAATCACAGAGAAAAAGACTCAAATTAAATGAAAAACGTATAGAAAAAAACAGAAAAGGCAAACGAAAAAGCAGGAGTGAAAAAAAGCCAAACCAAAAAATAGGAAACAAAAAACAAAGAAAGAAACAACGTAAAAAAAAACCCAAAACAAAGAGAGAATGACAGAAAAAGAAAACAAGAAAGAAGAAACAAACACCAAGTCATATAATAATAATAATAATAACAATAATAATAATAATAATAATAATAATAATAATAATAATAATAATAATAATACATGGAATTTATATATGCGCTATCTCTTGTAAAGACAAATCAAAGCGCTTGCATTTGACCTACAGAGCCACAGATCATGCTGCCACCAGGCGCAAAGATCAACGACGAACAACGATGATCAACTGTTGTTGTCTTGTTGCTGCTGTACACTTTAGAGCGCAAAGCCTGGGCAAGTATGTATGGAGGGCAAGCTGTTACCCATGCAGCAGACCCCCCTTCTCCACAGAAAGATGTAGGAAAAATAGACAGAAACAAAGAAGGAAAGACAGAAAGGCTAAAGAGAAAGGAAAGAAGAGGAAAAATCGTACAGGTTTCGATAGCAATAACTCACACTCTCCTTACCGATCCAATTACGGTATCCCTCGTTCTATGACCATCCCATTAACACACACTTTTTTGTATTACCAAGTCATAACCCGTTCAAGCATTACTTATGGTATCATTTCATTCTCACGCACCTTAGCGTAACAGGTAAAAACATGTCTTATTTACTGAAGATCGTGACGGGGAGGGGGGGGGGGGGTAGCTTGGTGGATAGAGTAATGCGTGTTGCGCAGTGATCTGCTGACCTGGGTTCGAATCTCGTTAAGAGGATTCTTTTTCCTCTGGAGTTAACATCAGTGCCGACTCCACTCCCCCAAAAAAGTCTTTTGGGTGAGACTATAAACTGAGATCCTGTGTGCGAATGCATGCAGAACATCTTGCGCACACATTTAAACCCGTTTCGCTTTTTGGAAGAGTAGGCCATTGTGTGCCGGTGGAAACGGATGACAAAACTTACAAAACTGCATAGATACGGACACTGGTTGTAAAAGCACACTAGTGCCTATTCCATTATCCTCGAAATAAAAGAATAAAATCAAATGAATAATTAAATAAATAAAGACTAGAAAAATCTAAATAAACAAAATACCCCCCCCCCCCCCCCTCTTCCTTCCGGAAAATGATTTCATCAAAATTAATGAGAAATGATTGTGTGTGTTCTGTACGAAGGCCAATGAAGATGATGAGGATGGACTGAAAATGGCAGTGTGTGTGCGCGCGTGCGCGCGCGCGTGTGTGTGTGTGTGTGTGTGTGTGTGTGTGTGTGT
>JASPKP010004331.1:0-5000 GCA_030674155.1 Stramonita haemastoma | reverse complement strand
GTAAATCTTGTCCCCTGTTCCCACCGGCACACAATGGGCTACCTTACGAAAAGCGCAACAGGAATTTAACGTGTGCGCAAGATGTTATGCGTGCGTTCGCATACTGGGCCGACATTGGTAAAGTGTGGAATCAGCACGGATGCTAACTCCAAGGGAAAAATCCCCTCGAACGGGTATCGAACTCGGGTCGTCAAATTGCAAAGCGCAATATTTTGACCACTAGGTTATTTCGTCCTGTGTTTTTGTGCGTGCGTGCGTGAGTGCGTATGTGCGTGTACGCGCGAACGTGTGGTGTGTGTGATGTGTGCACGCGCGTGAGTGTGTGTGTGTGCGTTGGCGCGCGCGAACGTGCGTGGGTGCGTCTACTAATAATCCCAAGGTGACTCCACATATAAAAAGTGAGACTTAGCACCAACCCGAGTTTACTCCTCAGGCAATTCAGCTGGAAAACGCTCAACTTACAACAACTACAAACAGCACCATAAGCAACAAACACTAACAATAACACTAACAACAACATATAGCCCTTTCTGTTTCCCAAGAGTACAAGGAGAAATCTACCCGCAAAACCAAGGGCCAAACTGTACAAAAAGGGTATTATAAAGGCCTAGCGCTGGTGAACTGTGGGCTAACTGTCTGCAACTATAGAGGGCGCCAGGGGTGGGGGGTGGGGGGTGGGGGGGTTGGTGTGTTGGAGCCCGAAAATTTATCAACGGGGGCCTGGGAACTGGATACGTCACCACGGACCCTCTGTACACTGCTCAGATAGAAGAGAAGAGAGAGGGGGGGGAAGAAGAGGGGGAGGGAGAGAGAGAGGGAGGGGAGAGAGAGGGGGAGGGGGTAGAGAGAGAGAGAGAGGGGGTGGAGGGAGGAGAGAGAGAGAGAGAGAGAGACGAGAGATGAGGGGGAGAGAGAGGAGAGAGAGAGAGAGAGGGGGAGAGAGAGAGAGAGAGAGACAGACAGACAGACAGACAGACAGACAGACAGACAGACAGAGGAGGGAGGGGGGAGAGAGAGACAGAAAACAGACAGACATACAGATAGAATAAACAGACATAGAGACACACAGACAGGCAGACAAAGACAGGGAGACAGGAGAGAGAGAGAGAAGAGAGAGAGAGAGTGAGAGAGATGGAGAAGAGGGAAGAGAGAGAGAGAGAGAGAGAGACAGACAGAGAGACAGAAGAGAGAGAGAGAGAGACAGACAGACAGACAGACAGACAGACAGACAGACAGCGGACAGACAGACAAACAGATGGACGGATACAGACAGATAGAGACAGATACGCATTTCAAAAGGAGCCAGGGACACACACACACCACACACACAGAGAAAACAATCTACAGAGTGTTTTCCAGGTAAACAAAAAATGCGCAAAACTTCATTAGGTTCTCTGTACACTACCCTGAGAAAAAGAAAAAAAAAAAAAAAACCAAAAAAACACATTCAAAAAAAGAAAAGCCCCACAATATGAAAGCAAACATCAAACAGCAGACTATCATCATCATAAGAAAATTATCAGCGGTAATTGCAAATTTAGTATGAAAACTCGTCATCGGCCCAAAGTCGTACACTGGGAATAATTTTTATTACAGGCAACACAACAAAGAACCTAACAAGCCAGTTGAATAACAGAAAAAGAAAACAAGCTGAATAAACAACACACACACTTCTCCACCTTAAAAACACACAAAAACACCACACACAACACACACAACACACACAACACAACACACTCATTTACATCCTGCGCCACACACACACATATACACAACCAGACACCCACAGACAAACATACACCAAAACACAGACACCTTCCTTCCCCCACTTTCCCCCAAACCCTCATTTTTCTCCCACTCCCTCTCCCTCCCCTACTTACTTACACACACAGCAACACGGGACAAAAAACACACCCCCACCACACACACACAGATATACGCCACACGCACACCCACCCCCATTATTCAATGACACAAATGCACAAAACTGCATACACACGAGAAACTGGATGAAAAAAAAGCACCGAGTGCTTATTCCATTATCCTCGATATAAAAAAAATAATAAAATAATAAATAAACAAACACACAAGCACACACACCACTTTTGAAATTGTAAAGGGTCTCTATACAGTCCTATAGGCTTTGTTTGTGACATTAACGTTTAAGTTTTATTTTTTGTTATTTCTTTGCATTCCCAATTTCTTTGTGGGGTATATTTTCTTTTTTTCGGGAGGGGGGGGGGGGGGGATTGGGGGGGGGGGGGGGGGGTTGGAGGGGTGAATGTTTACGGATTTTTTTTTCTTCTTTTTCTCCATCGTTTAATATCACTAGAAGGCAGAGAAATAGAAGACAACACACAACACACACCACAACACCCCACTCCACCCCCCACAACCCCCACCCCCCCCCCACCCACAAAAACCCCCACACCACCCCTACACCCCCCAACCCCCTCCCCCCCCCACCCCCCCCCACCCCCTCCCCCCCCCCCCAAACAAAACAAACAAAAATCCCCCCCCCCAAAAAAAAAACAACCTTACTTCGAGTCTTCAGAGGCCTCTCTCAGAGGTCCTCATCTCGGCGCTGCTCTGCACGCGGTTTCGTCGAAGTGCCGTACCGGGGCTCCGTTGAGGCCGAAGAAGGCGCCTCCGTCACGAAAGGCTCGGATCGGAACCCCCCTCCCCGGGTTGTCGGGGGTAGATAGGCCCACCGTGTTCCAGTGAAGTGGCGGAAAATGTCGATGACGAAATCGGCCCGTTTGGGTAGGAGCCCATCGGGGAGGGGTGAGGAGGGGTACTCTCGCTTGTCCTCGAAGGCCTGTGTGTTTTTGTTTTGGTGGTGGTGGTGGTGGTGTTGTTGTTGTGTGTGTAAGTGTGTAGTGGGTGGTTGTGTGTGTGTGTGTGTGTGTGTGGGGGTGTGTGTGTGTGTGTGTGTGTGGTGTTTGGTGTAGTGTTTTTAGTTTGTGTGTGGTGTGTTTTGGATGTGTTGTTGTGTGTGTGTATGTGTGTTGTTGTGTTGTGGTTGTGTTTTTTGGGGGGGGGGGGGGGGTAAAAAAGTGTTGTTAGAAAAGATTTTTTTATCTTGAAACATTTTTTTTTTGTTTTTGGGGTTATAGGTTTTTTGTTTTTGGCGAGGGAAGAGGGGGATGGCCCCTACTAGAGAATTGAGGTCTCTGATGCCTGGCTACCCTACCTACCTACTACGACCGCCAAGGTTATGGAACACCTTTACCTTTGTTTTGTGGGTGGTTGTTCCTCGGTTAAGAGCTCTTGAGGTTCCACCCACTGGTTTTTTTTTTTTTGCTTTTTGGCGTTACATGCGGCCCGTTAGGGTCTTTGCTTTTCTTTTTGGGTACACATGCGGCCAGTTGGGTTTTTGTTTTTGCCCCCAAATAAAGGTAGCCTATTTGATTCGGGGGTGTATTTGCTGGGGTATGGTCGTGTTTCTGCAACCCCACTGATGAAATGACGGATTCTTCCACGTGCAAAATTTGATCTTGTGCATGCATACATACATACATTTCATAAATCATACATACATACATACATACATCATTTCATACATACATACTACATTTCATAAAACTAATAAATACGCGAAAGGAGCTTTAAAGGCATTGGCATGTCTGCACTTGAAGTTGTATGGAAGATTTGTTAAAAAAAAACAACAAAAACAACCCAAAACCCACCCTTAATTCCCGACTGCGTTGAGATTCAAATCAGACTTTTGGCTCAGACATTTGAAAAACGAACGGTCTTTTAAGCCCTTGGCTTATTTTGGGTCAGTAGGTGAAATTTTGTTTTCCCTGTTTTTGTCTGCAGTGGAGCATCCATTTCAATAATTGGCTCTTTATTCGTTCTTTCTTATAATAAAAACCCCCCCCCCCCCCCCTTGTTTTGTTAAGTTCTGAAAAGAAGTTTGCTGGTTCCAATCCTCCCCTCCCTCCCCCCCCCCCCCCCCCCCCCCCCCCCCCCCCCCCCCCCCCCCCCCCCCCCCCCCCCCCCCCCCCCCCCCCCCCCCCCCCCCCCCCCCCCCCCCCCCCCCCCCCCCCCCCCCCCCCCCCCCCCCCCCCCCCCCCCCCCCCCCCCCCCCCCCCCCCTGCAACTTTTGTGTCGGTTTAATAAAGGTATAGTCTTAGGCGCAAAAATACATGTAGTTTTGTGGTCATATGTGCGGAATTAACATTTTCTTACTGGCCCTTTTAGTACGGTTTTTTTTTTTATATATATGTTGTATTAAAATTTATATTGTATGTTTATATATATATATATTATATATATGTGAAGATTATATATAATCATTTACACACTAATTATATATTATATTTATGTATATTTTAAATGTATATAATATAATCATTTTAAAACTAATATTATTAAAATTATATATATATTTTTATCTGGTGTGTATATGTGTGTTTTTTCTAATTGAGAGTCAGAATCATTTTGCATTTATCTTTATCGTATGTAGTAAAAAAAAAAAAAAAAAAAAAAAAAAAAAAAAAAGGTATTGTTCTATACTGTTACTCTGTTCACCTTTTTATTTCTGTGACAGATTTTCGTGATTGTCCCAAATGTTTTTTTCATTTCGCTTCCGAAAAGACTGTGTATATGCTAATCAGCGCGGTTAATCATCACTGCCGTCCTACTGGCATTTTAAAAAAAAAAAAGGAATGTAGCGGGGATTATTTGATGGTATGTTTTTCTTAAAAGGGCCAGAGAGAGAGAGAGAGTGGAGGGAAGAGAGGAGGGGGGAGGAGAGGAAAAGAAAAGGGAGGGGGAGGGGAGAGAGAGGGAGGAGGGAGAGAGTGAAAAGGAGGGGGGGAGAGAGGGGGGGTCGGGGGGAAGAGAGAGGAGGAGAGGGAGGAGAGGGAGAGGAGAGAGAGAGGGAGAGAGGAGGAGGGGGGAGGAGGGGGTGGTGGTTTTGAGAAGGGAGAGAGAGAGAGGAGGAGAGGAGGGGGGGAGAGAGGGGTGTGTGGTGTTGAGAGAGAGAGAGAGAG
>JASPKP010004330.1:10000-12500 GCA_030674155.1 Stramonita haemastoma | reverse complement strand
CCTTCTGTGCTTTTCATCTGATTGTTTGCCTTTCACTTCCACCCGTCTCTAACACTCTTTATTTCTCTGGGTTTTTTTGTCTGTGTCTATCTGTTTATCTCTGCCTCTGTGTTCTGTCTGCCTAGTTCTCTCTTTCTTTCTCTCTCTCTCTCTCTCTCTCTCTCTCTCTCTCTCTCTCTCTCTCTCTCTCTCTCTCTCTCTCTCTCTCTCTCTCTCTCTCTCTCTCTCTCTCTCTCTCTCTCTCTCTCTCTCTCTCTCTCTCTCTCTCTCTATCTGTCTGTCTCTCTGTCTGTCTGTCTGTCTATCTGTCTGTCTGTCTGTCTGTCTGTGTCTATCTATCTATCTATCTATCTATCTATCTATCTATCTATCTATCTATCTATCTATCTATCTATCTATCTATCTATCTATCTATCTATCTATCTATCTCTCTATCTGTCCCTGAGTCTATTGCTGTCTCTGTCTCTGTTGGTCTCTCTGTTTTGTCTGTCCGTCACTGTCTTTGTCTGTCCATCCGTCTGTCTGTCTGTCCGTCCGTCTGTCTGTCTCTCCCTCTCCCTCTCTCTGTCTCTCCCTCTCTCTCTCTCTCTCGCCCTCTCTCTCTCTAAACCCCCCACACACACACACACGCACGCGCGCACGCACGCACGCACGCACGCATGGTATGTCTAAAATAGCCAGGGTTGCAAATTGTTTCTTTTGCTTTTTAATTGTTCTGAATGCTTTAGTAGATAATAGGTGAAAAATGGGAAGGAGGGGGAGGGGGGGTATGGCAAGAATGAACATGGCTATTGAAAAACGGGCACAGCAGATCAATAGTTCTCAATACAGATCAATACTTCCCTATCATCATCAACCCACCTGGCGTGGTGAACAGGTTTTTCTACATGCAGCATGGCGACAAAAGCGGAACATAAATGGGCGGGCGTCAGTGCGTGTCAGTGTGTTTGTCTTTCTGCATGGCTAGTTCCCCCCTCCCCCCCTTCTCTCTGTCTCTCTGTCTCTGTCTCTTTCTCTGTCTGTCTGTCTGTCTGTCTCTTTATTTCTCTCTCTGTCTCTCTCTTTCTTTCTCTCTGTCTCTCTCTGTCTCTGTCTCTGTCTCTGTGTGTCTCTCTCTCTATCTCTTTCTGTCTCTCTCTGTCTCTCTGTCTCTGTCTCTGTCTCTCTCTTTCTTTCTTTGCTTGTCTGTCTGTCTGCCTGTTTGTCTCTGTCTCTGTCTGTTCCCCTAGCTGTCTGTCTGTCTGCATGTTTTTGCGTCATTTTCTCTGTCTCTCTCACTATCTGTCTGTGTGTCTAACTGTCTATCTGTCTGTCTCTGTCTGTCTCTGTCTCTGTCTCTCTGTCTTTCTCTTCCACATCTTCATAGTTTGGACACTTTCATTCTCCTCTCGGTCCTTAGAAATAGGGAATTTCTTTGTCATATACCCACACCATATGCCCATCATTCTTTTGTCTTGTGGCCTACGGCTGATGTACAGTAAAAGTCTGAACTCCCCTCCCCCCCCTCTCCTCTGCCTGTCTGTCTGTCTGTCTGTCTGTCTGTCTGTCTGTCTGTCTGTCTGTCTGTCTGTCTGTCTGTCTGTCTGTCTGTCTGTCTCTCTCTCTTCTGTCTCTCTCTGTCTCTCTCTGTCTCTCTCTGTCTCTCTCTGTCTCTCTCTCTCTCTCTCTCTCTCTCTCTCTCTCTCTCTCTCTCTCTCTCTCTCTCTCTCTCTCTCTCTCTCTCTCTCTCTCTCTCTCTCTCTCTCTCTTTAAGGCCGAGGTACAGTAAAAGTCTGAAGTATAAAGTCTCTGTCTGTCTGTCTGTCTAACTGTTTGTCTGTCCGTATGTCTGTCTGTCAGTATGTATGTATGTCTGTCTGTCTCCCTCTCTCTCTCTCGTCTCTCCCCCTCTCCCTCTCTCTCTCCCTCTCTCTCTCCCCCTCTCCCTCTCTCTCCTCTCTCTCTCTCTCGTCTCTCCCCCTCTCCCTCCCCCCCTCTCTCTCTCCCTGTCTCCCCTATCTCTCTCTTTCTCTCTCACTCTGTTGACAGATCAGCCGTCATACAAATCTTGTCCCTTTCAGCAGCAGACTTCAGACCATCATTGATCCTCCATATCTCTTTCCTTCTCAACAAGATGTGGGACTGGAGAAGTAGGAAGGGGGAAAGATGGGGGCAGTAGGAATAGATAGATGGTGGTGGTGATGGTAAGTGGGGTGGGGAGGGGGGGCAGCGTCAAGAGTAAAGTGGAGAAAATGGAAAAAGAAGTTTCCAAAATTTCCCCTTGGGCACCGTAATGTTAAACTCTAGCAACATCTACAAGGGCACGTTGACTGAGTTATGGGCTAGAGTGTGTTTCTTCTTATTTTATAATGCTATCATATAACTTTGATATATTTGTTAAGATTTACTGGTTTTTTTTTTTTTTAAATGCAGTCTTTAATATTGTGTGTGTATGTTGTGTGTGTGTGTGTGTGTGTGTGTGTGTGTGTGTGTGTGTGTGTGTGTGTGTGTGTGTGTGTGT
>JASPKP010004330.1:0-2500 GCA_030674155.1 Stramonita haemastoma | reverse complement strand
TCCACAACCCCCACATTCTGTAGCCGTAGTTAGCCCCTCCCCCCTTGCCATAGCCCCGCCCCCCCCCCCCTCCCTAAATGACCCCATTCCCTTGGTCCTATTTTGGCGACCCCCCACCCCCACCCCTAACCCAGTCTCCAACCTAATTCCTCTTTCTAAAACAAACGGGCATTCTCACAATTTTTCCCTCCTTTCAGCTGTAAACAGGTAAAAAAGAAAAAAAAGGGTAACGATATCCTATAACCTATGTAATCGTAGGTAAACGGGGCGTCAGAAATTTCATTTCTCCAGGGGCCAGCATATTGAAGGCGGCGCCCATCTCCTCTCCCTCGCTGTATAGTGGGAGACTGTATTCAAGCCAAGGTGCAAACAGTCACCCATCTAACTGGTAACCACACTCGATGCTGCTTAACCTTAGCTTGGGGAAAGCGAGTGCTCTGACCACTGAGCTATCCTGTCCCCTTTCAGTTGTAGACATCAATTATTCGATTCCCTAAATTTCCTTTTTTAAAACCAGAATGGGGGATTCAAAGAGACGAAATGGAGGGTTTGATGTAGTAGTGGTAAGAATGGAGAGCTTCCTACGGATTAGGGGAGGGAAGGGGGTGCAGGGGGAGAGTAACAGATGGAAAGGGGGAGAGAGAGAGAAGTTCAAGTGATTGTCATTGGGTTTTAAGTGTCAAGATCAGTGGGAGGCTGTTAAGTAAGCCCCTCTCTTGTTTCACATCAATGGGATCCGCTCTTCTTGTGGGATCTTGTTGACCTTTTACTTCAACCCTTGACCTTTCAGGTCAGAAGTTTGTGGGTTGTCTTTAGTCATTTCTATTCATTTCACTTTTTTTTTTTATCGCGTGGTCAGCTTGAACTGTTTTTTAAAACAACTACAGTACAGCAGCATCAGCAGCATTTTCAATGAGAGCTTTATCAACTGCAACAGTAATTCTGTTGCTGTTGGTTCATTTATCCTAGCTACTGTCACGATAATTACAGCCACCTTTATTGCTATTGATGACAATGATGATATCTAACTTTGCATAGTTTGGGTTTCTTTATGATGGATTCAATTTTTGCAGTACAAGCCTAGAAAGCAGTTACCCTTTAATGACTTATCGAGCAGGGTACCGTCATAAAATATAAATTGGAAATCGGACTAAATCTGACTTTGATTTTGACACAGTATTCTTTCGCTTGTGTGTACTTAAAAACACACGAATACATTCATTCACAATCAGAGAAACATATAAAAACATGTGTTACAATTAATGATTTTAGTATATTTTGGCTCAGAAGTCTCTTATCGGCAATAATTTGTTAAAAGCCTGATGAAGCTTCAAGGAAGAAGCGTAAATTTGCTGGTACGATGAAAAAGAGATGAATCTGAACTCTTTTGTGTTTTATTACTATTTTACTCTTTTGCCTGGAGGGAGTGATACTCAGAAGAAGCGTGGGTTTGCATTTAAAAATAATGGTGATGCTTTTTAAAAGACACACAGACACTCACACACATATACACACACAACACCACATACATACACAACACACACACACACACACACCAACACCACCACACACACACACACACACACATCACCACAACACACCACACGACTCACCACACACGCACGCACACACACATCACACACACACACCTACCACTACACACACCACAGCACGCACGCAGAATCTGCAGCAAACACACACACATACACACATCAAACGTAACACTACATCAACACACATTTAAGCCTAGATTCTTTCTTTCAAACTCCAACATAGCACATCAAACTGTAACCTACATTCTGTAATCCCACACTTGAATAGCCTACCTTCTCATTGACTTTTCCTCAATCTCCTTCCGGACTCAGCTCAAATCCTCATCCGTATTCCTTCCTCTTCTGAATCCTCCAGTACCTTCCATTCTTGCCCGTACTCCGTCCCTCCTCAAGGTTCCACTTCAAGACTTCCGTCATTGATGTTCCTTTCACGTAAACTTTTTTCGGTGCCAAAAGATTCAAAGGGTCTTGGTCGGTCATGAAGTGGGTACTTTCAAGAGGGAAGAAGATAAAAGGGTATGGGGTGAAGGGTATGAGAGAGAGAGAAGAGAGAAGGAGAGAGAGAGAGAGGAGAGAGAGAGAGAGAGAGAGAGAGAGAGAGAGAGAGCTAGTGCTGAAAATGAGGTTGCTAGGTCAGTTCATAGTTTCTAATAGAGTGAGAGAGTCTGAGAATATTTGGTTTTATTTTCCTTGTTTTTAGTCATTTGCTTACTATTGGGTTTTTTGTTTTCTAAGTTCGACTCAAAGAAAAAGAATACTAGATCGAGAAATCGTGGATGATGCACTTAAAAAAAGAACGTCCGATTTTTTTTATTGAGTCAAGCAGGTGTGCAGGATAGCCAAGTGGTTAGAATGTTGCTCTCGGCATCTGACGGCCTTGGATCGGACCCCCACCAAAAGACCCGATAACTGGAACTTTTCCCTGGAGCTAACATCAGTACGATGCA
>JASPKP010004329.1:0-17841 GCA_030674155.1 Stramonita haemastoma | reverse complement strand
GGGCCCCCCAACCCCCGTTGTTTGGAAGGCCCCTTTTGACCCCAATTTGGGGACCCCCCGCGGGGGAATGGGCCCAGGACCTGGGGGGTTCCCGGGGGGACTGGAGGACCAGGGGGGACCAGGAGGGCCCCCGGTTTGGAAACCCAGGGGGCCCCCGGGTTTGGCCAGGCCGGGGGGGCCCAGGCCCCGGGGGGTTTTTTTCCCCCCCGGGGGGGCCCCCCCGGGGGGCCCGGCCCACCCGGGCCCAGGGGGGGGTTCCCATAAAAGGGCCGGGCCCTGGCCTTTGGGCCCGGGCCCGGGCCCATGGCCCCTGGCCCAAAAACATGCCAGTGAATGGGCCGGCGGGTATGCCCCCTGGCCCCCCGGGGAAATGCCCCCAAACCTGGCAATGCCCCCACCCCCCGGCAGGGTTTAAGTGTACGTGAAAAAACCATTCATGCTGTTAGTGTGGATGTTTCTTTTTTTTTTTTCTTTTTTTTCTTTTAAAACAAAGGGAAAAATGGGGGTTTTGCATGCAATACTGTTTCAAAACCCATTAAATTTATCCCAAACAATATTAAACCAAACATTGTTTTGAAATTTTTAAACCCCGGGAAATTTCTTTTTTTTAATTTTTTTTTTATTCCCTGTTTTTCATTGTCTAAAGGGTCAAAAAGAAAATGTGCTGTTTTTACCCCAGCCCTCCCGGGAAAAAAAACAGTCCCATGGGAAGTAAACACTGCTTTTGAGAATTTTTTGAGTATGCCCGGGTTTAAAAGTAAAAATCCCCTTTTAACACCCAAATAGTCCCAAAATTTTGCATTTTTTTTTTTCCCTGTTTTGGGAGAGTGCAGGCTTTAAAAATTTTTAAAAACTAAGAGTCGAAAAGGCTGAAAAACAAATCACGGCGAAACCCATTTTACAAATAAAAATTTTTAATAAAACCTTGACCCCTAGCTTACATAAAAAAGCTGACAGTGTTTTTGTTCGGGGCCCAAATTGGCCCTTTGGGGTGACACCCCTTTAACAGGGCTCTCAGGTTTGGGTTTAGGGCTATAAAATAACATGAAATTTATAAAAGGGTTCCTTTTTTGTTTATTTGGTCTTTGAAGCTGAAATCTCAAAATTAAACAAGTGTTAATAAGGGAGTACTAAATTAAAAATTGTTATGTCCCATTTATTTTTTTTTGAACTAATTTTACCCAAAATTTTTTCAGGGGTAAAAACAAAGTGTAGAAACTTCGTTGGATTGAAAAAGGGCCCGGGGTAGATGTCCCCTTGTGTGTATGGTATATTTTTTAGTTGGTTTGTCGATTTTGTTGACTTTTTGGGGGTTTTAAATGGGCCCCCCTCCAAAATCCCTCCTCCGGGAAATTTCCTCCTCCAAACTTAAAAACATGCCCCCACCTGTTTTCCCCTTTCCAAACTCTGGGGGAGGGGTATGGGACCCCCCTCAAGGCATGGGCTTTTGAGGGGAAACCCTCAGCACACAGCAACGGGCATCAGCCCCACCAACACCAGCAGCATCACAACAGCAAGCAGTTTCGAAACACGAAAAAGGCCCTCCCAAAAATTCAAATAAAGAAAGTGGGTAAAAAACAAAAAGCTGCGGGGGCAAGGAAAATGATCAAAACCCAGTGTGTTTGAAAGTATGCCCGTATAATACTATTTGGGGCTATGATACCATCATGTTTGATAGTTTTTGGATAATATTTTCTTGTTTTATGATCAATCAGTGGTTGAAAGAATGTTGTATACTAGACTTGTTAGGGATCATCCCCCTTTGCTATGTCACTTTCAGTGTGTTAGTATATTTGTATACTACTACTTGTTATGAAAAACATCATGTGTTGATAAATTTTTGTGTATAAAACTTGTTATGATAACATCAGTGTTTTTATAGAATGTTGTATACTACAAACTTGTTATGACACATCAGTGTGTTAGTAGTATGTTGTATACAAACTACTTGTTTTTGACCCACATCAGGGTGTTGATAGTTTTGTTGTATAATACTATTTGTTTTGGATCGTATCAGGGGGTTTGGGTAGGATTTAGTCATGACCCAACCCCTGGTTTGGGGGGATTTTGTCATGCCCAAACAGTGGGCTGAAGGTTTTGCATGTTTCACATCATTTGGGGGTTGGGTGGGGTTTATAGTCAGGATCAAATATGGGTTGTAGGATATTGTCATGATCAACCCATGGTTTGTGGGGAAAATTGTTATGGTCAGTAAGGGGGTTTGTAGGATATTGTCTTTTTTTAAATCGTGGTTTGTGGGATATTGTTAGATCCATCGGGGGTTTTGAAAGGATATTTTTCATGATCCATCAGGGGGTTTTTTTTGGATATAGTATATCACATCAGTGGGTTTTTTTAAAAGGGGAATTGCCCGTAAATACCCAGTGGGTTGTAGGTTTTTAAATCAGTGGGTTGTGGGATATTTTTAAAGCCCACATCAGGGGGTTGTGGGAAATATTGTCAGAACATCAGGGGGTTTTGTAGGATATTGCCCATGAAACATCAGTGTTTTTGTTCGTTTTGTCGTACCCACACCCAGGGGGTTTTTTAAGGTATTTCGGGGGGTTTTTAGGTTTATTTTTAAACCCACATCAGGGGGTTTGTAGGATTTTTGTTAGGGACCAAATCAGGGGGTTTGGGTAGGATATTTTTTGAAACATCAGGGGGTTTTGAGAATGTTTTGTGAAAATACTATAGTTATGATTACACAGGGTGTTAATATGTGTTGTATAATTACTACTTGTTTGATCAAAATCATTTGTTAGAAATATTGTATAATACTGCTTTTTAAAGACACATCAGTGTTTTGATAGTTTTTTGGGTATAATACTGCTTGTTATGACCCACATCATGTTTTGATAGGTGTTCTAAAAATACTGCTTTTTTATAAATCACATCGTGTGTTGTTTAGTGTGTTGTAAAATACTGTTGTTATTGATCCACATTAGTGTGTTAAATAGGGGTTTTTGGGGATAGACTTTTTTTTTTTATCTCTTTTTTTTTTTCCTGTCTCAGGTTTTTTAATTACCATGCCCACGGGGGGGGCCCTGTTTACCCTTTTAAGTTTTCATGTTTGTATGCTTTTCCCTCAAAAATTTCTTATTTTTTCCACACTTTGCACCCCCAGTACAGCCCCGGGCCTTCCTTTATGTTTTTTTTTGAATTCGGTGTTTTTCAGATCTCTTACTACCACACTGACACAGAAAACAGTCCTGCCTTTCCCCCTTTATGTTTTTTGTAATGTCTGGGGTTTTTCGATTTTTTACACCACAAAACATTCGGGAAAATGGGTCCTCCCCTTTATTTTTAAAAACTTATTTACTATTTGCTTTCGGGAAAAATTTGCTACTGCATATGCTTTCAGGATAGTCCGGGCCCCCTCCTTATTTTTGGCTGCAATGTCTGTTTTTTTCAGGCTTATTACTAAAAATTCCACGTACCTGGGGCCCTTTTGTGATAAACCAGAGAATGTAAAGATAACACCCAAGGGAAGTGGAGGCCTGGCACCCAGAACCACACCCTGGGGGGGCCCAACACCACCCCAGCTGGGGCCTTTGGGGCCGGCACTCAGGCTCTGGGCAGCAAGGTGAGGGGGGGACATTTACCCCTTGTTGTTTACCTCCATTGCTTTCTTTGCGTGCAAAAGATTAGAGAAGAAACTTAAATTGCTGCTGCAAAAGTCAAAAAATTTTTTTGTGAACAAAAACTGTGTTGTTGCATAAAGTTTAAATTTTGGGAAATCCCGGATTGAATGAGGACGGGGTTTTAAAAGTCTCTCAAGTCCTTTTTTTTTTTTTTCTTTACAATAACACCCCGGGAAACGAAAAACTGAAAAAACTTGCACCCCACTAAAAAATACATCTTTTTTTCTTTTCCCAAAATGCAAAAAGGAATATAAAAAAGAAATCCCAAAGGGACATTCGGGAAAAATTTTTTTTCCATATGGGGAAACCCAAAAAACTTTTTCCCCATCCTTTAGACCCTGATTGGTGGTCTGGGCGCTAGTCTTTGGATGAAATAAACCGAGGCCCCCTGGGGTGTTACACATCCAATTTAGTGCAGGGAAAAAAAGAACCCACGGAAAACCAAGGGGGGTTGCCCCGGGCAAAATTCTGTAAAAAGAACCCACCTGATGGGGGAAACAAATACACTTGCATGCAGGAAAAAAAAAAAAAAAAAAAAATGGGTGGGCCTGCACTTTGTGGCGATGCCTTCCCCGGGGGAGAGCACCGGAATTTCACACAAAAAAAAATCGGCGTGACAAAAAGGGGTTACAAAAAAACAAAAAAATTATGTAGTAACGGGTTTTGGGAGGGGGAAAATTTAAAGGGTCAGTAAGCGGGAAATTATTGTTTTTTAAAATTTTGGTAAAAAATGATTGGACGGGGGAAGGGAAAATCTTTTTGTTCAAACCTGATAATACATGTTTGGTACAGGGGGGGAAAAATCTAAGTCAGCAAGCAGAAAATCATCTTTTCAAAAACCTGGAAATTTTCCCTCGTCCAAATTCATGTTTTAAATTTTACATATAAAATTTTTTTCTTTGAGTTTAAAACCCTTTTCCCAAAAAACCTTTTAAACCGTCAGCATATGTAAAAAAATAAATTCTAGAAGTTCAAAATTTTTTGGCTTTGGGCCATTGTCTCCATAAAAAATTGCGAAAAAAGCTTTATTTTGAAAATTCAAGGCGGGCAAAAGCACTGAAAAAAATTTCTTGTTTACAAAATTCAAAAATGGAATTCTGGGACATCCCTTCCAAAAAAAATTCTCCTGTTGCAATTGATTGTGAGATAGCAATACTGTAAGTTTTTGCCCTTTTTAACCCAGGGGTGATCTTGGTCGATCCGTTGTCAGAAATGGAAGTTAATCTCAGTGATCCAGTTTGGTTTGGGGTTAAAAGCGGGGAAATTTCTCCCCCACAACGTCAAGTGCAGCCCCCCCAGCCCTCTTTTTCCTTCCCTGATATCCCAACATTAAAGAAGATTAAATAGCGGGTTAATGTTTCCTGAAATTCATGTTGGTTTTCCCGGTGGGTTAAGAAAAAAACAACCCTCTCAGCATGACCCCTGTACAATGAAATGACGCCCCCAAATAATTCCCTTTAATTTTTTTTTATATACTCATACAAAAGGGATCAAATAGGCAAAATTAAAGAGCCTGAAATTTTCAGTCAGTGTTCATTTGGGTTATTGACACAAAAACCCCCGTACTCAGAAATGAAACCCTGTACAGTAAAATAGCTGTATCGAAGTTGGAATGGGGCCCAGTGGGCAGACCTCCCTGAGTTTCAAGTACGGGAAAGACCAGGCATTTCCCCGAAAGGAATCAACAGAAGAGAGAGAGGGGAGAGATGCAAAAGATGCTTGCCAGGGGGGTTTTCTTGGGTTTTTTTTTGAAACACATTGTTTTTTTAAAGTCAAATGGTTTAAATAATTTCTTCCACCCCATTTTATTATGTGACTAAAAATTTGTAGGGCCCCAAATTTGGGTACAGGTCAGGCACCCTTCACGGGGGCCCCAGGACCAGCAGAAAAATTTTCCTAAAAAAAAGGTTTCTGTTTGGACTTGTTTTGTTTTTTTTTTTTAAATTTTTTTGATTTGAATTGAAAGGGTTTTCCCATACTGTACCTTTTTTTAAAAGGTTTAAAAGAATCCCAAAATGTAAAAATTTTTGCATTGTATTTCATTGTGTAGTTGCTAAAAGCCCGAAGTTTACCCCTGGTGAGGATTTTTGCATAAAAACCCTTTTTTTTTCTGCCTAAAGGTAGCCATTGACTTAAGGGATACTTTTTTGGGGATTGAAACCCTTTAAATTTTTCAGGGCGGGCTGGATAAAACCCTTCTGCTTTTCTGGGTTTTCAAATGTAATGGGGTTTTTTTTAATGTTTACAAAATCCAATTTTTACATCATTTCAAGTGGGATAAGCCCCTGGGAAAAACTTGACATTTAGTTTTTATTTTCCGTCGACTGAGGAAAAAAAAGGGCAAGGGTGTGAATTGAAAAAAACCCCCGAATTCACAGTTTTTCTTGTTGGTAGGTTTATGCCTAACCTGGGCCCTGGGCCCCCATTCGTTTTTTTATAGTATGTCCCTTTATAGGTACCCGATTTCTCTGCTTTTAAAGATCAGCTGCCTCTTCAGGGGGGCTGCAAAAGGGAGAACCTCCCCTTTTTTAAAAAATTTTCCTGTGTGTGTGTTTTTTTTCTTGTGGTAATTTCCCCCCCCCTCCCCCCTTTATAATTTTGTCAGAAAACTTTTCTTGCTGTGGTTTTTAAGTGGGAAATGCCTGTTTTTCTGTGGGGCCTCAAATCGGGTTTTTTCGCCAAAAGACTTGCCCAAATTACCCTCATAGTTTTTTTGGGTTAGGAAAAAATTTTTGGTTTAGACAAGACTCAGAAGTGCCTCTCGCTTTTTGGGCAGTTGCATTATTAATGTTTGATTAGTTTTCTGTTTTAAAAAATAACCAGGGGATGTTTTTCTGTTGGCAGGAATGCCCCTGGGAAAGCCCCAACAAGGAATGCCCCCCCAAGGAATGCCCCCCCCCCAGGGTATCCCCACCCAAAGGAAAGCCCCCCTCCCGCAAGGATGCCTGGTAAGGGAAGCCACCTCAAACAAGGGATGCCCCTCAGCAAGGCATGGCCCCCCCCAAAAGGGATGCCCCCTCGAGGGATGGCTCCACAGGGGATGCCTCCTCAAAGGATGCCAATGGGGAAAGCCTCAGGGAGGGCATGCCTCCTCATGGCATGCCTCAGCAGGGTATGCCCAGGGAAATTCCCCCCAGGGATGATGCCTCAAGGTTTTTAACCCCCAAAGGGTGCAACTGCAGCAACAACACACACAACAAATGTGGGCCCCAGGGGCAGGTTGGGGTAAAAACGACATCGGCAGCAGCCCGCAAACAGGGAACTTTCCCCTACTGTGTCAGAGCGCCCTTTTCCGAGTCGGAACCTTGCAGAAGCCGCCTTCTTCTCAGGTAATATCTTTGGTGCAGGGATCAAATTTATTGTTGTAGAAAGGGGGGGGTTTTGGGTGAAAGAAAATTTCAAAAACAAAGGTAGGGAGATATTGTATTGCTATTTAAAAAAATTCACCTTTTTTTGTTAAAAAGAGAAAAAAAGATATTTGAGAAGGGAAAATTTTTCCCGCAATAATGGGTTTTTTTTTTTGTTTGAAGAAAAATTCTTTGGGTATTGTCTACAGCAAACCAAACTTTTGAATTTCCCGGATTTATTGTTTTTATCCCTTTCTTTTCTATGGGTGCCTCCCCTTTAAACATTCTTGAGATCTATATGGATTTGAACCAAACTCTGGGAAAGCTGTTTTTAAAACCCCCCTTCAGTACCACATTTGAATTCTTTAAAATTGTCCCTTTTTACTTGCATATGGCTGAAGAGTCCCAAGGGTACCTGGTCTTAGTGGGTTCCCCCCAAAACCCCAAAACCAACATGGATGACCCGTTTTCTGCAGAAAATTGCAGTGCATTGCTACAGGAGCAGTGCCACCCCCCCCCTTTATTTTAAAAAAAATTTCCCCGTCGGGATGTTCCCCTTTTTTTTGTAATGAGAGTGGCTTTTTCCACATCATTTTGTCCAGAAAGGTTTCCCTTTAAAGGGTTTACCAAATGTATTTGTGGTTATGGGCTTCCATTTAATCCATTTTTTTTTTTTTTTCCAAAAAATGAAAAACAAAAAAGCAGAGTGAATACAAAGAGAAATTTTTTTTTTTCTTTTTTTTTTTGTAACTTCCACCCCAAACCCCCAGAGGTGGCCGAAATGGTCAGAACACAAAAAAGCAGAGGGGCCCAAGTACTATATAACTCTCGAAAAAATGGAGTCTCATGGGAGAAGCCCCAGGTATGACAGTTTTGGGAAAGGGAAAATTTTTTCAGGGGGGTTTTTTTTTTATAAAAAATTTTTTTTTTTGGGCGGTTTTTAATTTATTTAAATTTATTTAAACTATTTTATTTGTTTTTCCTTTTGGGGAAAAAGTCTGGGGTTTTTTCCAATGGTGAGATTTTTGCATATGCAAACCGTTTCCCCCCCCCTTCCCCCCAAAAAAACCCAACAAAAACAAAAAAAACCCCCTTTTTAAATTACTTGCTGGGTGCTCCCCCCCTCCCGGGGGGGGTCAAACAAACATCTTTCCCCATTCTGGAAAAAATAGGGCTAGGAATTCTCTTTTTTATCCCTCTCTTTTTTTCCCGCTTTTTTTCTTTTCTTTCCCCCTTTTTTGCTTTTTATTTTGGGGCCCTTTTTGGGCCATTTCTTTCGATTTAAAAAAAAAAAAAACCCTTAAACAAAAACAATTCTCTCTTTAAAGCCAAAAATCAAAGCACTGGACCTTTACATTGATGCTAAATGGCAGCGGGAATAATTTTTTTTTCTCCAAAAAACAGACAACATGATGAAGAAGAAAAACTTTCAATCCCCCCAAATCTTTTTGGGTGAGTTTTATGAAAAGAAGCCCCTGAAGAACGTCCCTTGGGCCCCAAAACAAAAAAATGGTTGCCTTTTGAAGTGTAGCCATTTTTTAGTTGGGAGGGAAAGGATGAAAAAAATAAGGGAAAAAAAAAACCCCAAAAAAGAATGCACAGGTTTTGTGTTAGGACACCATTTTCCCAAGTTTGGGAAAGCAGCTATCCTAAAGGTAGGGGGAAAACATTTTCATATGCACAATCTTACCATTGGTGAACCTTGTAGCTCTAGATGAGGAAAAAAACAAAAAACTGAAAAAAAAGAAAAAAAGACATGCTAGAAATTGAATTTTCACTCCGAAAAAAGGAAAAATTGAATTCAGTCTGAGGAGGGTTTTCCCCTTTTTTGGGTTTTTGTGTTTATTTTTTTTCTTTTTAAATTCCCTTTTTTGTTTGGGTTGGGGTAATTTTAAATTAAAAAATTTTTTAAAGGGGCCCTTCCCCAGCCTAAGGTCACAGGCCGGGGCTTAAACCCGGTTTTTTGTGGGGTTTTAAACGACTGAAGTCTTTGACTCCCCCCCCGGATTTTGGGAAGCCCCGTCATGGAGGGTTTAAACCCCCAAAACAAGGTTGGTCCCCCCTTTTCACCTGGGTGGGGTGGGAAAATAGCCATAAAGTCCTTTTTTTCCTGGGCACAACGCCCTAGCCGAAAGCTGGGTCGAACCCCCAAACCCTTTTGATTACGAGTTCCCCAAACCCCCCCAACCACTAAACAAAAAAGCGGCCCGGGGGTCTTGATAATTGAGACTGTTTTAAATTTTTGGGCAAAATAATGGTGTTCAAAGGGAAATTTATAAAAAAAAGGGTTCTGTTAAAAGACCAATGTGGGGTTGGGGGTTTTTTTTTAGATTTGGGTTGGAGGAAGAGGGGGATTTTTTTTGTTGTTTTTTTGGGGGATGTTTTTGACTCTCTCTGTGCTAAAATATTTTATTTCTTTGATTTTTTCTTATGAATTAAAAAATGATTGGGTTGTGTCCCAAAAAAATTATGCAAAAAACAGGGTTTTGCATAAAACCGGGTTTTTTTGTCGGAAAATTTTTTGGTTGTAAACAGGGAATACCGAAAAATTTTTGAAGCAGCCGGGAACCCCGTACCGGGTTTTGTTTGCCTGTGACCGGGTTTGATTTCCGTCTAAAAAAAAGTCTGAATGACATTTTCTGAAATCCCCCCCTGCGCCTGTACCCGTGTTTTCGCACCCACCCCTTTCCACCCCCCTTCCCACGAAATCTTTGGCGCCAGCCCCTTTTTAGCCTTTGCAAAGCAGAACAGCAAGCTTTACTGTTAAAGAATAAAAGCTTCGCGCTCTTCCCCGGGCCATGGGCAGTGACTTTCCATGCCCAAAGGGTAAATTTGGGGCCCCAGATTTATTTTTTTCTTTTTTCTTTTTAAATTTTTTATATCGAGGATAATAAAATAAGTACTCCTGTTTTTTTTTTTACTCCAGCCCGGTGTATGCAGTTTTGAAATGTATCTTTTCCCCCGCCGGCACACGATACCCCTGCTTTTACAAAAAACAAAGTGGAGGGTCTTGTTTAAATTTTGCGCGTTGTTTTGAGGGGAAAAGAGTAAAAAACTAAATCTAATTGAACGAAAATAAAATGATTGCTAAGCTAAAAAAAAAAGAAAAAATAAGTCACATGACTGTGTCATGAAAAAAAAACAGACCGACACAGACAGACACGGGCGCTAGAAAAAAATCACATTTCCTGGTGGCTTGTGCCAAGAAGGGGTTGGCGCAGCACGGCAGTAAAAGTCTGGGGAAACGTTCAATTTAGATTTTTTTTGGGCCCCGAAAATCCCTCCCCCCCTCCCTCCTCACTAAATATTACGTTTTGTTCACAGTGCGTCCGGTTTTATTTTCTGGGGACCGTTTTGGGGGGTTGGTCAAGATATCTCTGAAATGGAAAAACTCAGTACCGGGTTTTTTTTTAAAAAAATCCTTTTTAGCGCGAACCCTTTACCAGCCAGGGGCGTTTTTTAATAGGATATTTTTTTTAAGCAGTACAGTCCCCTTTGAAAGTGCTTTTCAAAACTTAATGTACCCCCGAAAAAAAAAAAAAATGTTTCAGCCAAATCAACCAAAACAGCCCCTTCAGGCAACAAGGTGCTCAACAAGGAAGGATGGGGCTGGGGCCCCAGTAAACGCGCTGCTTTGCTTCTGCCGTTGCAGGCGGTGATGCTACCAACGCGACAGGGGGGGGAAAAAAGCAGCTGAAACGAGGCAAAAAAAGGGAAAGGTATGGTGGAGGATGTGCCGGTTGATAGACAGGGGTTTCTGCAGTGGGATGACAGGGGCTCTGGCCTGTTTTTTACACCCTTTAAAGGGGGGTGACAGATACCAGTTTTTTTTTTTCCTTTAAAAAAAAAAAAAAAGATTTTATTCTTGAATGTACTTTTTCATTTTCCCCAATTTTGTGATTGTGAATGTTCTGGGAACTTTTTGCTGCTGGGGTTTTAAAAAAAAAAATAAAAAAAGAAAAAAGAAAGAAAAAAAGAAAAAAAATGGCGTAAAAAAATAAAACAACTTAATGTTACAGGGCAACGCTGTTTTTCGTCTTTATGTAAGGTTTGACCCCTTTTCATTTTTCTACTATGTACAAATCTTTAGTGTGGTCTGTGATCTGTTTTGGGGAGCAAAGTGTAAAGAATGGGCTTGGGGGTGTTTGGGGATTGATTTTTTAAATTTTTAAAAAGTTGCAAAAAGGTAGAAAAAAAGAACCAAGGCCCAAAAAACAGTGAAAGGGTTTCCGCCTGTCTAATTGAGGAGGGCAAAAATGAATTTTTATGGGCAGTCTTCTGTCTTCGTCAGGAATCTCAATGATTTACTTTATTTTTTTATTTTTTTTCAAAGGGAAAAAGGAACAAGGCTGATGTCTTTTTTTACATCCCTCCCGGGGTATGTCAGTTTTTTTTAAAATTTTTTAACTAAGTGGGTAAAACATCCAAATTGGGAAAAAAGTGACTTGGTCTTTTAAATTTTTCCCATTTTTTGGGCATGGGTTCAAATCTAGGCCTTTTGAGGGGTAAAAAGGGGTAAAGCCCAAAGGGGCATCCCGAGCTCTGATTATCAATGCCTTTTTGTTGTATAAAAAGTCACTTGGTGTTCAGGTTCCCTATAGTGTTTTTTTTCTTTTGGTTGTGCAGAGTGGTAAAAGAGGAGAAAAAAAACGGATAAAAAAACCGTGGAAAGTCACGGCTGTTTCAAGAAAACCCTGTTCCTGGGAGGATGGTGATTTTTTGCCTAGGTTTTTCTCTGTCGTCATTAGAAACTTCTGGAACTTTCCAACTCCAGGAGGAGCAGTTAGACAAGGCCCTGCGAAACCGAGTTTTTTGTCATGGCTATACACAGTGTTGATTCTAGGGTGCGCCTTGGGGGGATTCCCGCATTTTTTTAAATTTCCCAAAAATTAAGGGCCCCCCGGGGGAAAAAAAAAAAAAAATTATTTAAAAAATGGGAAAAAAAAATTTTTTTTAAAAAAAAAACGTAAAAAAAAAGGGGGGCAATTGCCGGGAAACAATGCACTGATTGGGGGAAAAAAAAAACCCAGGGGCCCGGTTAAGTTTTTGCCTTTCGCTTTTTTTTCAAAGGGGCCGTGAATTTTCGTATCTTTGCGGGTTTTGGGGGCCGGTCCGGGGCTCAAAAAAACCCCCCAAAGGCAAGGGGTTTTTTTGATCGCGAAACCGTTTTTCCCCTGTGGCATGGGGGGGGGTTTTTTTTTCCTTTTTCTCCTTTTTTGTTTTTTTTTTTTAAAAAACCCCCCCCCCTTTTTTTTGAGGGGGGGAAAAACAAAATTTTTTTCCCCTTTTTTATTTGATCTGTTCTTTTTTTTTTTCCCCTTTTTTTTTCTCTTTCTCTCTTCTTTTTCTTTTTTTTTTTTTTTTTTTTTCCTTTTTCCCCCTTTTTTTTTTTTTTCCCCCTAGGGGGGGGGAAACTTTGTTTTTTTTTTTTTTTTTTGTTTTTGTGGGTTTTTTTTGACCCCCCCCCCCCCCCCCCCCCTCTCCCCTTTCCCCCTTCCCCCCCTTTCCCCCCTTTTTCTCTCCCTTTTTTTTTTGTTTTTGGGTGGGGGGTTTTAAAAGGGCCCCCCCTTTTTCTTCTAAAAAATTTTCCCTCCCTGTTGGCTTTCTTTTTCTCCTTCCCCTCCCCCCCCTTTTCCCCTTTTCCTCCCCTCTCTCTCTCTCTTCCCCCTCCTTTTTTTCCCCCTTTTTTTTTTCATTAAAAGGGAAAGGGGGGGGGGGGGGGAAACATTTTTCTTTGCCCCCTTTAAATCCCCTCTCTCTCTCTTCCTCTCTCTCTCTTTTTACCCCTCATCTCCTCCGGTATTATGTATATGTTCCCTCCCCATCGAATGTCCAAAAATTCTTCCCCACCCTTTCTTCTCCCTCCTCCCCCCCCCCCCCCCCCCCCCCCCCCCCCCCCCCCCCTCTCTCTCTCTCTCTCTCTCTCTCTCTCTTTTCCCCCCCTCTCCTCTCTCTCTCTTCTCTCTCTCTCTTCTCTCCTCTCTCTTTTTTTCCTGTGTAAGAAAATTTTTAAAAGACCGCTGCAATACTGGGGGGTTTTTTTAAATTCCGTTGTGAATGCCATCTGTTTGTTTGTTTCCGTTCTTGAAAAAAGCAGAAACAGAGTATATGGTTTTATGACAAATAAACTTACTCTTGCCCCCTTTTTTATGAAGAGAAAAGGGGGGGGGGGGCAAATCCCCCCCTTTTTTTTTATTTCGGGGGGCCCCTTGGGCCCCCTTTTTTTGAAATCCTGAATCAACACTGATATACTTTTTTTTTAATAAAGAGGGGACAAATGAAATGGGCAGTTATGAAAACTCGCTGTTGTTTTTAGGGAGGGTGTGGTTTGGAGGGTGATGGGCGAGTGTTCTTCTAAACCCCCCGCCCCCGGACATCGGTGTGGGAAAACCCGAGGAGCTTGTGGGGGGCCGGGGGCTGAGTGGGGCAAAATGCTTCAGGGAAAACTACGGGACCCCCAAGGTAAACTCAAGGGACCCAAAATCCACTGTTATTGGATTTGGTGTGCATGTTTGTGTTGTGCGGTATGAGTGTGTGTTTGGGGGTGGTTTGTGTGTGTGTGTGTGTGGGTGTGTTTTTGTGTGTTGTGTGTGAGAGAGAGAGGAGAGAGGGGTGAGGAGTGAGTGTCATTTTTTTTGCCCTTGTTTTATTCCCCGCATTTCCCGATTTGTTTCCGAATGTATTTTTTGTTAATTGTTTTGTTTTTTTTAGCTTTGAAAGTATACTGTAGGTATTTTCAAGTTTTATTTTGATGGTTCTTTTGTGCATAGAACAGTTGTGGGCAATAACTTTAGAATTAGGATTAGTCCTGTGAAGGAATACTTCATGCCTGGACAAATCCCTTTTTTGCTGGGGGTTTCTTTACAATTAAAAATTTATATATAAAATTTTTAAAATATATATATAAATAATATATATATATTTAAATAAATTACATGGGCCCGGGGGTAAATGTATTCTTACCCAAGGCAACAGTCTCACGGTACTTTCTGTTCTTACGGTGTTGTTGTTATTTTGTTTTTAAGTTTTTCTTTTAAATTGTGTTTGACTTTTAAGGAAAGGTTTTTTTGATGTTTGTTACAGACTCTGAGAAAGGAAAAGGGGAAACAACGGCCTCCAGCCAAGGGAAGAAGTTGTGATGGGTTTTTTTTTTTGTTTGTTTGTTTCTGTTAAAAATGTCATTATTCTTTTTTTTTTTTGGTGGAAAAAAATAAGGGTGGGACATAATCGGCAGTTGTTGATGGTGTGTGTGTTTTGTGTGTGTGTGGGGTGTGTGTGTGTTGTGGTGTTGTGTGTGGTTAAAAACCCGAAACATTTTTAAATTTAAAAAAAAAAGGTTTAAAAAAAAAAAACACCCAAAAGTAAAGCGGGCAATGTTTCTTTTTTGTGTAAATTTTTGTTTAAAATTTTCCCCTCATTTTTCTGTTTTTTTTTCCCTTTTCCAGAAATTTCCCCTTTCTTTTGGTTTTTGGTCAGTTTTTTTTATACGCTAAAGAAAAAATCAGAAAGGTTGTTGTGTCTGTAGCCATTAAACCCATTCTCACCACCCGAGAAGGGGTCTTTTTTCTGCTCAGTCTCCTTCATCCTGTACAAAGTTGGTGAAAGTCAAGTCTGAAAATGTGGAGAATATGACCCCTTTAAACCCCAAGCTAAGTTAATTAAAAATATGACGGCTTTGGAAAATTATTACTCCCATGTTAACCCAGAGGTTCGGGGTTAAGCCCGGGTTTTGGGCCTTTTCCCCCAGTTTGATGAAAAAAATAAAAATAATGTAAAAATTCTTCTGAGGGGACTACAAACTGGGGGCCTAAATTTGTGAATCAAAAAGACATCTTGCAACTTGTTTAAAAACCCCTATGTGTTTTTTGGGAAAAGAGTGGGGCTATTTTTTTTCTGGGGGAAAGGATAAACATTTTTTTTTTTTTTTTTTAAGGGCATGCAAAACGGGTTTGTTTTGTTTAGCCCACCACCCCCCCAAAGGGTTTAAAATGCAGCTACAAAAAAGGTTGTGTGGGAAAAACACCCTATTTCCCAAAAACTAAAAAGGGTGAACCTCTGAGCTTAACCAAGGGAACAGGGGGGGAAAAAAACCCCATTTTTTTTGTTCTGTTAGTGCCATCTTAAATTTTTGCTACATTTTGTGCCCACTTTTCCCGAATTTATAGTCATTTTTTTCGCAGCATTTTAACAAGTTTGACTCGAAAGGTGTTTCAGAGGTAAGTTTATATTTTACAAAAAAGGGTTTCTGGGGGAACCCATTGCATTTGTTTCTGGTAAAAACCCCAATTGCTTTTAGTAATTTAAAAACAAAAACTGAACACTTTTTCACAAAAACATTCACCAGTAAATGGACACGGGCTCAGGGGTTTAAAAGATAAATTCAACTTCAATCCCATAGACCCCAGGGAAGTTTTGGGCCTTGAATTTTGGGCATGTCGGGTGAATAACGGGGGGGAAAAGGTCTATTAAATTTGCAGACCTCCCGGGCCCTTTTAATTTCTTTCTTTGTATTTTACCCTCTTAGAAATTAAATATGCACATGAAAGCCTCATTGTTCTTTCATGTTTTTAGGTTATGGAAACAACCAAACCCCAGCATACATCCCTGATGTAAAAAGGGGGCTACCTCATGGGGGGAAAAAATTTGATTGGTACACAAAATTTTTGCAAGAAATTCATATGACACACAAAACACACACACACACACACACACAACACACACACCACACACCCCCAAACACACACACACACACACACAGAATCAAAAGAGTTGGTTTTAATCTGAAACCTTTTTTTTTTTGGGTTTAAAATTTTTTTGATAATGTATGTGATGAATTTAGACAAGAAGCTAGGGACGTATTTGGGGTGGTACAGGAGGAGAGGTCATGGCCCCCCCCTTCCCAAAATCACCAATTTAAAAGGTGCAAAATTAAAAGCACTTTTCCTTCCTTTCACCTATGGCCCAAAAGTCTGGTTGGGGCCCTGCTAAAATTAGCACCAGCTGGCCTCAGTTTGGTTTGGGCGGGGGAATGGAATGGATAGCACTAAAAGTGGGGGACGCTGCCCGGTGTAGTTTTTTTGCAGGGTGGAGGGGGGAGACGGAGGAGAAAAGGACCCCCCGAACAAAACGACAACAGAAGGGAAAGGCAGCCAGGAGGGGGAAGGTGCAGGGGGCCAGACAGCGAGCTGGGGGCCCCCTGAGCTGAGGATGAAACAGTTTTAGGACATGCTGGTGAGAAAGAGGTCAGTCAGGCCCTGTGAAAGGGGGGATTGATGCTCCCGGGGGTTCTTAAAGGGGAAACATTGTTATAGATCTTTTAGGCCTGTGATAACAAAGGGTGCCCTCTTTTTTATTCTGGTATCTGATTGGGGGGGTTTATAATATATATATTTTTTGTTGTTGGTTTTTGTCATAAAGCTTTTAATTTGGATCTTTTTTCTGATAAGGGAAAACCCGTGGTGTCAAATCATTGGGAGTAATTTTGTGGGGAAATTGATGCATTTTTGAATTTTTTTTTAGATTTTATCGGGTTGAAAAAAAAAAAATTTTTAATTTTATTTGATACCCAAAAAAACCCTTTTTGTGGAAAAGTACCAATATTAGTAGAATTTAAAGCATAAAAAAATGCACCCGAGCAAAAAACCCCTTTAAAAAAGTGAGGGAACCCCGTTTTTGGGCCCACATGATAAAACGTATCTCTCTTCAGCTTTTCGGGGAAAAAGTAAAATTTTCAGTTAAGTTTTAAAAATATGATCCCTTTTTGGGATTTGTTTTTCTGTTAAAACCCGATCTCTACCAAAAAGCTACATACTTTTTAAAACATCTGGTCCACCCTTAAAGTATATCATCCGATGCAATCTGCCTGGGAATCAAAAGCTTGAAATTCTTTTTCTGTGACTTTGGGGATTTGCGTTTGCCCTTTCTTTAGATTTTATCATGTGCCCTTCACAGCAGTATTAAAATCTGGACTGTTTATTTGTACCTGGCCAGGGGTCTTTCATTCTCCCCCTGGAGAAAGGGGCTTTCACAGATCGTGTTTGTTTCCCCCTATTTGTGCTCACCTCCAAAAAAACGCAAAAAGGGCTTTGAGAGTTAAAGTGAAAGAGCGGCAGAAGGGAACGCAGAGAAAGCATCGGAAAAATGAAGGAGAAGAAGGAGATTTTTCCCGGACTTCTGGGAAAAATCCAACCTGCTGGAAAGTAAAGACCTCCACCCGCTGTGTTTTGGGGTTTACACTAGTTTTTTACTCTCTCAAATTTTTTAGGTAAATTTACCTTTTGATGAAAAGGGAAATTTTTTAAAAGTATGGCCCTCACTAGTTTGGCGTAGCTTTTTAGGTTTTTGGGCTATGAGGCCCCCTAGAGATGTTACAAAAGTTTTACATATGGAGGGGCAGGACTGTTAAGGGTTGGGGGTTTTTGTGATTTTCCCCCGGTCCCTTTAAGTGCATACCCGCCATTTCCCCTTTAAATTTCCCTTTTTGTATATTTATATAAAATATATAATATATATATATATATATATATATAAAATATAAAGGGGGGGGGGGGAAGGGGGGGGGGGGGGGGGGGGGGGGGGGGGGGGGGGGGGGGGGTTTAAGGGCACTGGCCCGGGATGCATTTCAAGTGGACCTGGGGGATCACAAAAAACCCCCCCCTTAACAATCCGTCCCTACATATGTAACTACTTTTTAACACTCACTATGGGCCCCATAGACCCATAACCCAAAAAGTACTGCCAAACTCAGTTTCATGAATACTTTTTTAAAAAAATCTTTTTCATTTAAAATGGTTTAAAATTTTCCCAAATAAATTGGGAGTAAAAAAACTAGTGAAAAGCTCAACACAAAC
>JASPKP010004328.1:15000-17842 GCA_030674155.1 Stramonita haemastoma | reverse complement strand
CCCCACCCCCCCTACCCCCCCCCCCCACCCCCCCCCCCCCCCCCCCCCCCCCCCAAACCCCCCCACCCACCCCCCCCACCCCCCCCCCCAAGCCTCACCCACCCCCCCCCCCACCCCCCCCCCCCAACCCCTCACCCCACCCCCACCCCCCCCCACACCACCCCCCCCAAAACCCCCCCACCACACCCCCCCCACCCCCCCCACCCCCCCCCCCCCCCCCCCCCCCCCCCACACCCCCCCCCAACTCCCCCACCCAATCCCCATCCCACCCCCCCCCCACCCTCCCCCCCCCCCCCCACCCACCCCCCCACCCCCCCCCCCATCCACCCCCACCCCATCCCCACCACCACCCCCGGGGCCCCCCCCACCCCCCCCCCACACCCCCCCCCAACCCCTCCCCCCCCCCCCACCCCCCCCCACCACCCCCCCCAACCCCCCCACCCCCCAAACCCCCCCCACCCACTCCCCCCAAAACCCCCCCCCCTCCCCACCCTCCCCCCCACCACACCCCCAACCCCCCCCCAAAAAAAAAACCCCCCCCCCCCCTGCCCACCTTCACGGTCAGCCCCACCACCAGATAGACGGCGGCACCTGCAGGCCCCCGGAAGAGCACGTCCCCCAGTGGCACACCCGGGCACGTGCACCGCGTGGAAGGTTCTCCAGGGGGTGCAGCGCACCCCCAGCTGTCCACCACGCAGGGGCCGGAAGTACAGCACACGCAGCCCCAGCCGCGAGAAGAACCACACCAGGCCGCGAACACGTTGCCCCCAAAACCCCACGTAGTTGTCTGTTTGGGGGTTTGGGGGGTTTGGTTGGGGGAAAGGGGGAAAGAGAAAAAAATGATAAGATGTAAAAAATTGGGGTTTTTTGGTTTTTTTGTGTGTTTTGTTTTTTTTTGTTGGTTTTTTTTTTTGGGGGGGGTCTTTAGTCTTATATATTTTTAAAACTTTTAAATTTTTTGAAAATTCATAAGATGTAAAAGTTGTTTTTGATTCTGTTGTGGTGGTACCAGAAAGGGTGTTGGTTTAGAGGTGAAGGTGAGGGAAGGAAGGCGGGGAGGAAGGAGGGAAGGAGGGAGGAAGCAAGGGAAAAGGGGGACAGAAGGATGGAAGAAAGAAAGAAAAGGGAAAAAAGGGGGGAGGGAAGGAAGGAAGGACAGGACAGAGCAGACTAGTTTGTTTAAACCATACCACGGCCTAGCTACCCTAAAAAATAAAGGTGTCCCCTAACTTTACTATTTATTTTTAGGTTGCTGTGGCCCGGGGGTTGGTTTAAAAAAAAAATGAGCTAAAATACGCAGGGCCCACCTATTAAAAGCCCACTGACGAAGTATTAGCTATCCTCATTTTCTAAATTTATCATGCAAAAAAACCCCCTGATTCCGCGGCCCCCCCTGCTGGTTTTTATGGTGACCTCGTTCGTGCCAGTGCGAATTTGTGTCAAAGCCTTTGGGGTTGGAGGTTCGAGGAGAGTGGTGTTAAAGGGACTTGTGGTGGTCGTCACCTCGGTGGGCTCTCACTGAGTCTGGCTCCGTGACTGAGCTAATCTGTCGTTTGTAGGGGGCTTAGTAGGGGTGTCCTGGTATTTTGTAGAAAGGTACCACTGAAACCACCAAAGGACTCAGAGCAGTGCAGGGCCCTTGGTGTTGGCCCCACGGCCCCTAATATTAATGGGCTCTCTGGGGATTTCCGACCCTGAGAATGAGACATAGCGCCTGGGGTTGGGTGTGGCGGGGATTGAAGTGGCGGCTTTGGGAACAGCAGGACAGGAGCGTCCAGAGGAGAGGCAGCAAAACAAATGACATGTGCACGAGGACATTATGACTCCACGTGCAAAGGGTGGGTGTGGTCTGCATGTAGGGGGTAAATCGCCACTGACGCCATCTTTGTTGAGCCCGTGACCGGGGAGGGAGGGAGGGGGGGGTTTTGGGTGGATTGGGGGGGGGGGGATGTGAGCGATGTGGGGCCCAATCCCTGATCATGTCTGTGTAGAGGGCTAGCTGCCCGCCCCCCCTGCTTTCCGCTGTTGTGTAGTAAAGGATTTCTGCTCCCTTTGTTTCCTACTGTTTCTGCCCTGTTTTTGGTTTCTTTTCCTCTCTCTCTCTCCTTCTCTCCTCTCTCTCTCTTCCTTCTTCTCTCTTTTTTTCTCTCTCCTTCTCTCTCTTTTGGTTTATTGATATTTAGATGCACATATGATGCTTACAAGATGGATGACTGATTCTTGTTCTCGCGTATTTCGTCATTTTTTTTGTTACACAGATGCAAAATGCATAGTGTTGTATAAATTGTTGTATGTTGTTGTTTGTATGTATGTATGTTTTTTGTTGTATGTTGTATGTTTGTATGTTGTTGTATGTATGTATGTATGTGTGTATGTGGTCTGTATGTCTGTATGTATGCTTTTATGTATAAACCACACACACACAAAAAACACAACCACAACACAAACACCCCAACACACAAAAACACAGGCTAGCTATAATCCCTTTTTTTTGGGGTTTTTAAGTATTTTGTGTGCGCATGAACACAAATTTGGGTTTACGTGCATAATGTGAAAGCGTGCGCGCGAAAGAGTTAGTTCCGTATACGTGCCTAGCATTCGTGCGTCATTTATGTAAAACTTTGCGTCAAGTCGGGTCATAAATTGTGTTGGTGAATTGAAAAAGAATGCTTTTGTTGAAGCATTTGACATTAATATTCTTGAAGTCTAAGTAAAAATGTCAATGTCCTCTAACCCCCTCCCACCTACCCCCCACCCCCCACCCCAATTCAGACTCATACATAACTGTGGTCAAACTTGTGCTGTTTAGCATTAAACCCCCCTCCCCCCCCAAACACACACA
>JASPKP010004328.1:0-10000 GCA_030674155.1 Stramonita haemastoma | reverse complement strand
TCACAGTCCATTTTTCTGCCTCGCTCCTTCCGCATTCTCTTCTTCCTTCTACCCATACCCCTGGGAAATATACGTCACAGACACACACAGCACACACACACACACACACACACCACACACACACACACACGCACACACACACACACACACAACACACACAAACACCACACACCACCACACACACTTTACACCTAACGTGAAACCCCCATACACACACCACACACACAACCACACACCCCCCAAACACCACACCACACAGGTCTCTCTCTCTCTCTCTCTCTCTCTCTCTCTCTCTCTCTCTCTCTCTCTCTCTTCTCTCTCCCCTCCCTCCCCCCCTCTCTCCCCCTCTTTTTCCCCAAATCTCTCTTAAGCTATCTGTCTTTCTGTCTCTCTTGTCTCTCTATTTTTTTGTCTCTCTATGTCTCTGTTGTCTGTCTGTCGGGCTGTCTGTCTGTCAGTTCTGTCTTTCTCTCTCTCTGTCAAACACACCCCCACTACACACCACACAAAAACACACATACACACACACACACATCAAGCAATGTGCAACACTCGCACAGTACACATACAAACAATAAAAGGGGCCAATTGCGTGCCAGTCAATGTTTGGCGTTCCATTGAAGAAGAGGAGGAGAGAGGAGAGGAGAGAGAAAGGGGAGAGAGAGAGAGAGGAGAGGGAAGGGGGATGAGGAAGAGAGAGAGACGGGGAAGGAGAGAGAGAGAGGGAGAAGAGGAGAGAGAAGAGGGGGGGGGGGGGAAAAGGGGCGGGAGGAGGGGGAAGAAAAGATGCAATAAAAAGGGAATGATGTGCCTGACGGTGGGGGATGGGGGGGGGGGGGGGGGGGGGGACCGCTGCCGCCATCATGCACCCCCGAAAAAACCGGGTGTGAGTCCCGCATTTTTTAAGTTTGTTATTCACACCCCCACAATAGCGTAGCCAGCGCGCGCTCGTTCGTTAAGAACCAGACCAGAACCACACAAACAATACACACACGTGCGGCCCCACGTAGGTGCATGGGCATAACACACACACACACACCACTCTGTCTGTCTGTCTGTCTGTCTGTCTCTTTTTTGCTCTCTTCTCCCTTCTCTCTCTTCTCTCTACACACACACACACACACAACCCCACACACACACAACACACACACACACAAAACCCCCACCCACACACACACACACACATCTAGCACATGTCCACACACACGCACAGTACACATCAAGCAATAAACAGACAGAAATTTTAAACACGCACTCACACACCACATATGCCCCCGGGACGCACGCACACCGCGCGCACTCACGTCTGACACTGCAGACTTATAGAGACAGTTAATAAAAAAAGACAAGAATGAGAGATAGATAGATAGAGAAAAAAGGGTGTGTGTGGTGTGCGCGTGCGTTTTTGGTGTGTGTGTGTGTGTGTGGGGTGGTGTGTGTGTGTGTGGTGTTGTGGTGTGTGTGTGTGTGTGTTTGTGTGGTGTGTGTGCAACTAAGTCAGTCATTTATTTCCCCAGTGTGTGTGTGTGTATGTGTTTTGTGTGTGAGAGAGAGAGAGAGAGGAGAGAGGGGGAGAGGGGAGGGGAGAGAGGAGAGAGAGGGAGAGAGAGAGGAGAGAGAAGAGGGGGGAGAGGAGAGAAGAGGGGGAAAGAGAGAGAGAGGGGAGAGAGAAGAGGAGAGAGAGAGGGGGAGGAGGAGAGAGAGAGGAGAGAGGGAGGAGAGAGGAGAAAACTCGAAACTCGAAACCCCGGATTTTAATTGTAAGGCCACCGGGCCCTTTGTATACAAGGGGGTTACACATTTTACCGAAGAAATTTTAAAAAGAAAAACATTGAACAAACAACAAAAATTTTGGCATTGTCATGAAATAATTTCCAAAGAGACATAAATTTACATCAACTTTTTGTACACCAATTGACCCTAACTGAGTTCTCTGGCTTTCAGAGGCAAAAAAATATACATACCCCAAAATGTCTCAACTGACAAACATTTTCACCTATTCAGAATAGTTTGGAGGCAATGTTATTTCATTTGGGTGAAGATTTGGATAGGTTTTCTCCCCAAGTCTGTAAACTTTGAACATTCAAACAGAAAATGGATTTCAGTTTCAATTTTGTCACAAAAAGGGCACTTTTTAGATTTTCATTGTTATCTTTTATTCACGTTTAAATCACCGACTCCAAGTCGAAACTTGCCCCTGTGCATGTTTGAATTACCTATGGTGATAGCAGTAAGATATTTTTCAGGCTGTAACAGTGTTTAAAAAAGCCCCTATCGTTTCGAATCTGTCACTTTCTGACAGTTTTGCATGCCAATCTTGATGAAACCCCAATCAATCAGGGCGTTGCTTTAATTCTTTTAGAAAAACTTTCTCATTTCCCACCCCACCATTTCCCCACACTTCAGAGAACCCCCAAAAAGATCAAGACATTTTTGATACAATATGGCCATTTATTTACTTTCTGAATGTCTTTCGGTGGTTCTGGGATCTTGTTTGCAGTCATCAAATATGCCGTTTTGGAAATCTGCATAAAGACATATTTTGAAGTTTTAAACCAGTACGCAATAGATCTTATGGTCTATCAATATACAATAGGAAAAACGTCCTGTCTCCCATAATCTTTTGTGTTAGGAGTTTTGGGTAAACTTTTAAACAAACGTTTGCAAGCAAATAAATGTACCGTTCTATACAGTGAAAATTTTGAAAAACCCCCAAGCTCCGAAGCATATAACAAATAGGTTTGACTTGGGCATCGAACAACTTAAAAACAAAAAACATATCCATGTTGCCCAAAGCCCACATCGTTTTCAAAATCTCAAAAACTTTATGTTTTGCACGCCTAGCATACTCATCCAGTGCGGGTGTAAAAAAGATACTTTAGTTGTAAGAGAAAAACCCCAAGATACTTGTAGCTGTTAACAACTTCAATAATTTTGACCTTTAAAGTGTCACTTTTCCGATTTGATAGATGCCCACCTTTCCTGAACACCATAACATTGTTTTATCAAGATTTACGTTAATCCTAAAGTGTCAGATGCTCTTTGCAAGTTATTAAGCGGTTTTTGAAGGCCACTGGGGCTATGAGAAAAAAAACAAAAATCATCTGCAAACAACAAGAGAAAAAAGAGAGAGAGGGGAGAAGAAGGGAGAGGAGAGAGAGAGAGAAGGGAGAGAGAAGAGGGGGAAAAGAAGGAGAGAGGGGGAAAAGAGAGAGAGAAAAAAGAGGAGACAGGACAGAGACAGAGACAACAGACGACAGAAGACGGCAGGAACAACAGGGAGGGGGCAGGCAGGCAGGCAGGAGACAGGGGGGGAGGAGGGCAGGCAAGGCAGACAGACAGACGACAGGCAGACAGCGACCATGGGGTGCATGAAACAGAAGGCAATTTAAATAACCCCGAAAAAAAACATTTGTAAAAGAAAGGTGAGAAAAAAAAAGAGAAAAAACCCCAAAGAAAAAAAAAAAAACCAAAAAAACCAAAAACAAAGCCCCAAAACAACAGAAAAAAAAGAACCACAAAACCCAAAAAAACAAAGAACCACAAAAACCCAAAAAACAAAGAACCCAACAAAAAAACAAAAAACCACAAGAACGAAAACAAAGAACCACAAAAAACAGAAAACAAAGAACCACAACAACAGAAAACAAAAAACCCACAAAAAAAAAAAAAAAAAAACCACAAAAACCCCCCCCAAAACCAGACACCACTAAAAGGGAAAAAAAGGGGGGGGGGGGGGGGGGGGGGGGGGGGAAAAAAACAGAAAAAAGGGGGTCAGTAAAACAAGCAAAAGGTAACTCCCGGAGGGGGGGGGGGGGGGGGGGGGGGGGGGGGGGGGCAAGAAAGAAAAAGAGAAAGTAAAGGAAGCAAAAAAACAAAAATTTAAAAAAATTTTTTAATGAGCCACTCCCCATTAAACGGGGGTTTTTCCCCGTAAGAGGATTTACCTTTTTTTCACGAAAAAAACCCCTCCTGTGAAAACCCTTCACACCCCAAATTTCCCACATTTTTTGAATGCACCCCCCCCCAAAAAAAAATTATTCTTTTTAATGATCTAGCCCTTTACGTTTTTTTCCCCCCTTTATTGAAAAATCTCTCGCCCCCAAAAACTTAGAGAGGTTTTTCCGTACAATTTTCTGAAGATAAAAAGGGGAAAGGGTACAGTTCACTCTGTCTGTTGTCGCCCTGTTGTCTGTCTGTCGGGTCTGCCTGTCTCTGTCTCTAAATATGTGTGTATTTAAAAATTTTTGGCCTTTTAACGGTCGGCCAGAAAATTCAAAAACCTGAAAGGTTTTTTTGTTTCAGCCAGGAGCTGCAAATTTTATCACTTTTAAAATTGGCCTGTCGGGTCTGTTTTGTCTGTCGGGTTTTGCCCCCTCGCTCCTCTCTCTCTCCCTTTGTCTCTGCCCGTCTGTCTTTGGTCTCTTCTCTGTCTACGCGTGCGTTCCCCCCCCCGGGGGGGAAAAACGCAGGCGAGGCCCTTCCTTTTTTTATGATTTTTTTAAAAAATCGCCCACCCCAAACCGCACGAGCAAACACACACCCAAAACACACAAAACCCCCACAAAAACACACCACACAACCACACACCCCAAAAACACCACACAAAACACACACCCCCCTGCAATACCATACATCGTGCCCCCCCATTGGGCCCCAAAACCCGGGAAAATTTTCAATGGGGTTTTTTTCCCCCGGGAAAAAAAGACAGAGCAGTTTTTTCTGCCCCCTTTTAAAAAGGGTGCATTCCCACTTTGGGGGTGGGGGTGGGGGAGAGAAGAAGAGGAGAGAGGGAAGAGAAAAGGGAGAGAGGGGGGAAGAAAAAGGAAGAGAGAGGGAGAGAGAGAGAAATAGCAAATGTGTGGACTGGGGTTTTGGAGGAAGAGAAAAGGAAGTCAGGGATACAGAGAAAACCCGCAGACAAAAAAATACTGACAAGGGAAAATCATGAATTAAAAAAAAAAGAAACCCCCCCAAAAACCCCATAGAACATAGTACTGTTTCCGTACATGCGAAACACAGACAAAAAAGGGGAAAAGATAGAAAAAAAAAAAAACAATGACGAACTTTTCCCAGCAACAAAAAAAAAAACACAAAAAAAAAAGACTGGAAAAAAAAAAAAAAAACAATGACAAAATTTTTCCCACAGCAACAAAAAAAAACACAGAAAAAAAAGGGACGAAAAAGGAAAAAAAAAAAAACGACGATTTTTCCACACCCACAGACAAAACACAGCACACAGAAAAGTGAAAAAGCCACTCTAACCACGTACTGCCACAAGCTCTAAAAATCCAAAAGACACAGGTTAGCAAAAAAAAACCCCCCAAAAAGTGGTTCGACATTCCCCCGGTTTGGTGGGTCCCCGTCACACGGACAAAACAAAAAAAAAAAAAACCCAAAAAAAACGCCCCCCAAAAACCCCCCACTACGTTTGGGGCAAGCTAAAGGGGTAGACAAGTTTGCAAATCACACACACACACACACACAGGCGCCTTTTCTCGCATTTTTTCCCCCCGGGGGATAAATAATACACTTTGTTTACTAAAGTCCCCCCCGGGGAATGATTTTTTAAATAGCTTTTGGGGTCTAAATTTAAAAAAGGGGGGGTTTTTTAAAAGGGGAGAGAAAGAGGTTAAGATGCAATATACCGTTTGCTTCTTTTTTTTTAAAGCATGAAAAAAAATATTACGTGGGGAAAAAAAATTAGTATGTACCCCCCAAAATTTTGGCCCCCCTTTAAACTGGGGGGAAGAACACCCCGTAAACGAAAAAAAAAAAAAACCTCACCATTGGAACCTTGAGCTGCCGAAAAAAAAAAGAAAAAATACAAAAAATTTTAAAAAAGAAAGAAAAGGGAAACCCCCCCCTTCAACAAAAGTAAAAAGCCAAGAAACAAAACCGAGGGGGGGGGGGGGGGAGTGGAGGAGAAGGGGAAGGGGGGGGAGGGTGTGGGCTTTTCCACCCCCCAAAAACTCCCAAAACAAATCTGTCATCAAAAACGTCCGCAAAACTTTGGGGGAAAAAAAACCAAAAAAACCCCAAAACGGCCTACTTGTTAAAAAAAAAAGTTTTTTATTTTTTTTAAAAAAAAACAAACGGGTGACCAGGGCCCCTATTAAAAGGGATTTTGCTTACGTATCAAAAAAACCAAAAAAAAAATTTAACGCCTGTTAGTGGAATCTAGAAAAAAGCCCCTGTGCGGGGTTTATTTTGCTTAAAAGTAAAAAAAAAACAAAAAAAAACTAAAAACTTTAAGGGACTCTAAAACTAGATCACGAACATTTTAGGAATTCTTACGTGTAAACAATAAAGAAAAAAAAAAGAAAAACAAAACAAATCCAACAAAAACCAAAGAAAGAAATTTCCCCCCCAAAAACCAAAAAAAATTTAAAAAGGGGAGGGGAAAAGGGGGGGGGGGGGAAAAAAAGGGGGGGGGGGGGGGGGGGGGGGGGGGGGGGGGGGAGAGAGACAGTAGGGAAAAAAGAGAAAGAGAGTAGGGAGAGAGAGGGGGGAAAGAGGGGGGGAGAGGGAGGGAGTGGGGAAGGAGGGGAAGAGAGAGAGTGGGGGAGAGATGAGAAGGGGAGAGGAAAAGAGAGAGAGGAAGGGGGGAAGGGAAAGGGGACGGACAGAGGAGAGAGGAGAGAGAGAGAGAGGAGGAGGAGAGAAAAGAGAGGAGAGAGAGAGAGAAGAGAGAGAGAGGAGAGAGAGACGACAGACAGACAGACAGACAGAAGACAGGTAACATGCAAGGCTTTTAATGAAATTGCGGAAATAAGCCAAAATGGCATTTTTCGTTATGTCATTGTATGTCATAATAACATTGTTGGGGGTTGCGTGCAGGGTGGGGGGCGTGCGTGCGCGCGCGCGCTGTGTTGAGTATTACACGCACATGCACTGGGGCTTGCGTGCTTTCATGCACGTTGTCCCCATGTGGATAGACGCCCAATGTTGTTTTTCTTTTTTTAGGTGTGGGAAACAGTTGTGTGTTTTTTAAGGTGGGGAAATATTTGGTGTTTTTTTAGGGGTGGGAAATAGTTTTTTTTTTGGGAGTGGGAAAATAGTTGTGTGTGTTTTTAGGAGTGGGGAAATGTTTGTGTGTTTTTTAGGAGTGGGAAATATTTGTGTTTTTTTTCAGGTGTGGGAAATAGTTGTGTTTTTTTGGGTGTGGGAAATAGCTGTGTTTTTTTTAGTGTGGGAAATAGTTGTGTGTTTTTTTTGGTGTGGGAAATAGCTGGGTTTTTTTTCAAGGTGTGGGAAATAGTTGTGTGGGTTTTTTAAGGTGGGGGAAAATTTGTTGTTGTTTTTTTAAGGGTGGGAAATAGTTTTGTGTTTTTTTAATGGTGGGAATAGTTGTGTTTTTTTTTTGGTGTGGGAAATATTTGTGTGTTTTTTTAGGTGTGGGAATTTTATTTTGTGTTTTTTTTTGGTGGGGGAAATGCTGTGTGTTTTTTTAGGTGGGGGGAAAATAGTTGTGTGGTTTTTGGTGTGGGAAATAGCGGGGGGGTTTTTTTTAAAGGGGTGTGGGAAATTTTGGGGGTTTTTTAAAGGGTGTGGGAATAGTTGTGGTTTTTTTTTTTTCAAGGTGGGGGAAATGTTGTGGGGGTTTTTTAAAAGGTTTGTGGGGAAAATGTTGGTGTTTTTTTTTTTGGTGTGGGTAGCTGGGTTTTTTTGGGGGGGGGTGTGGGAAATGTTTGTTTTTTTGGAACAGTTTTGCTGCTTTGGGGCGTTTTTAGAGAGAAATGTCTACCCTTTATCGTTTTCAGCTGTGTTGTTCCTACATAATTTCTCTTTTTCTGGTAATAAAAAATTTGTATCCCAAAAATTCAAAAAAACACAAAAAATAAAAATTCTATCATCATCTTACTTATCTTTTCTTATTTTTCCCTATCTATCTATCTATCTATCACCCTATCTATCTATCTAACTAACCAATATCTATCATTTTCGGAGGATAAGCCATTGTTAAAAAAAATTGACAAAACGATATACACGGGGATTGAAGAAAAAAAAGCACGTGAGAGCTTATTCCATTATCCCCCGGAAATTTAAAAGAATGAATGAAGAATAATAATATATATTTTAGTTTAGGGGCACATCAATACCCCCCCCACTGTTCCCCCCTCTTGTTTGTTTTTATTTTCCCCATTCCCACTTTTTACCTTCTCTCGTTGTTGATATTCCTTTTCTCACAAGGCCTTTCTCTCTCTCTCTCTCTCTCTCTTCCTCTCTCTCTCTCCCCTCCTCTCCCCTCTCTCTCTCTCTCACCACACACACACACCCCAACAACACACAAAACCCCAAAACACCACACACACACACACACACACACAAAAACACACAAACACACCACCACGCTCGCCACCCCCAAACACACGCACACACACAAAAAACACACACAAACACCACACAACACGCACGCACGGCACCACGCGCGCGCGCGCCCACGCACGCACGCACCCCATTTTACATGTATAATAAACATATATATAAGTATATAATATTATAGCACCCCACCACGCACGCACGCACGCACGCCGCACGCACGCACGCACGACGCACGCCCGCACGCACGGCACACCACCACACCCCCACCCCACAGAGAGAAAAACAGACGGAGATAAAATACGAAGAAAACTGAATATAGCCCCACAGCTGTTTGGAAACATTTGTTTTCCCCCTCACAAAACCCACAATTAAAACCCTCCCCCCCCCCCCCTCTCTCTCTCTCTCTCTGTCCTCTGCTCCTGTCTTCTCTCTCTCTCTTTTTCTCTCTCTCTTCGATGAATCATTGATATTCTAACGACCTCTTACTGCTCTAATATTTACCGAAAGCTGAAAGTACTTAACAAAATAGGACGACGGGGAGAACAAAAAAACAAAAAAGAAGAGAAAAAAAAAGAAAAAAGAAAAAGAAAAGAAAAAAAAAAGAAAGGAAAAAAAAAATAGAAAGTGACAACAAATGAAAGGAAGAACAAAAAGGGAAATTAAATGAAAGGAGCGCATCAGACAAACAAAACAAACAAAAGAAAAAAAACCCAAACACACACACACACACAACACACAAAAAACACACCCCCCAAAACACACACACACTCACTCACTACCCCACACACACACACACACAACCACCCAACACACACACACCACACACACACCACCACACACAACCAAATTTTCCCCCAAAAGGGGACGCAAAAAAACCATTTATTAATGTTTCCGGCTAAGCTCTGAGGTTCACCAATGTGACTTTTTTGCGATGCGACTGTTTTTGCCCTCCTTTAAAAAACACACAATCAATTGACCCCTAAAAAGCTGCCCCCGACAATGTCCCCCTATTGGCTTTATTTTGGGGTCTTGCAGGATTTAAAAGGCCCCTTTCCCTTCCCCACCTGGTCTTTGCACTTAAAGTCTGAAGCAACAAGTAGTAAAACAAGCAAGCAGACAAGCAAGAAAACACGCAAGCACAGGCAGGCAAGCACACACACCCCAAAACCCCAACACCACACACACCACACAAAAAACACACACACCCCCGACACACACACACAAACACACCCCCACACCACAAAACACACCAACCACACACCCAAACACCTATAATACCGCTTTTGCCATTTAACTGTTATTTGTTGTCTTTCCAAGCGCTTTTTTATTTTTTGCATTTCAAATTTAGCGTATATAAATTCCATGTATTTTTTTATTAATATTATTATTTTTTTTTTTATTATTTTTATTTTACTATTTCCCCTTCCTCCCACTTTGACAAAAAACGAATGAAGCTCAAAATCGTCTGGATAGGATATAAAGTTGGCCCTGTGCGAAGAGTAAAATCTTGCGCAACGTTCCACCTTTTACGTGCCGGAGTAACGGATGGCAAAAATTTTTCAAAAGCATGCACACTGGGGGCATATTTTGAAAACCCTCCCCCAAATCAGATGCGGGGGTACCTAATTGGTCGGGAAGGGGGGGGGGGGGGGGGGGAACGGTCGCCTACCAAAAA
>JASPKP010004327.1:7500-15000 GCA_030674155.1 Stramonita haemastoma | reverse complement strand
ATTTTGGGGGTAAGGGAAAAGAATTCCCCTTCGTGGGGTTTTTTTTACATCCATCCCCGGTCATGCATTTTTTTTTTCCAGTTTTTTTTATTCGTTCCACCGGCACAAAAAAAAGGGTGGCCTACTTTTTGGTGGTGTGTGTGTGTTTTTTGGGGTGGGGTTGGGGGTTGTGTTGTGTGGTTTTTTGGGTGTGTTTTGTTTTGTGTTGTTGTGGTGTGTGTTTTGTGTGTGTGTGTGGGTGTGGTTGGTGTGTGTTTTGTGTGTGTGTGTGTTGTTGTTTTTGGTTTGGGGGTTGTGTGTCGTGATGCGTGCGTGCGTGCGGCGTGCGTGCTTGGGGGGTTTTTATAAAAAACTGCAAGAGTGCGTGCCCCCTTTTAAAACATTTTTTATTTGAATGGGGACAAGACTTTAAAAGGGGGGTAGAAAAAAGCTTTTGTCTGCTTTATGTATTTTTTGTGCCAAAAAGTGCCTGTAACTGTGCTTTTCTTTTTCTCTCTCTGTTTTTGTGGTGTGTGGGGTGTGTGTGTGTTTTGGTGTTTTTGGGGTGTGTTGTGTGTGTGTGGTGTGAGAGAGAGAGATTCAAATTCAGAATTTTTAAAAATTCCACTGATCTTTGTGTAGTGTTTGTGGTGGTGCGGCTGTGTGTGTCGGGGGTGGGCGTGCGTGGGCGTGCGGGGTGGGGGGGGCTGGGGGTGTGTGGGTTGGTGTGTGTGTGGGGCTGCGTGGGGTGTGGTGTCAAGAAAAAAAGAAATTTTTTAATAATAAACCCTATTTTAAAACCCCCAAAAAAAATGTAAACCCAAAGTTTAAAAATTTTATAACAAATAAAATTAAAAAAGTCTGCCCCAGCCTAAGGCCCGGGCCCGGGGCTTTACCCCGGGTTTCCCCGTGGGTTAAAGCGACTGAAGTCATAGACTTCCCCCCAAAAAAGGACCCATCTATCGAGGTTAACTCCCAACACAATTTGGGTCCCCCCCCCCTTTTCACCTTGGGGGGAAAAAAAAAAGCCGAAAAGGGCCCCTTTTCCCAAAGGGGGATAAAGCCATAGCCAAACGGGATCAAAAACCCCCAACCTTTAGATTACGGTCCAACCCCCAACCACTGAAAACACTAGCTACCGGCGGCAAATATTAATTTATTAATAAAAATTTAAATATATATAAAATAAAATAAATATATAAAAATAGATATATAGAAAAAAATATATATAAAATATAGATATATAATATTTTTCTATACAAAAAACTATTTTCATAAATATAATATATTTTTAAATAAAAACCCTTTTTTTCTGCACTGAGATTCCCCAAAAAAAAAACCCCAAAACATACATACATACATACTCAAAAATACATACATACATCATAATCATACTACATACATACTTTTACATAGGTATTAGATTGTGAGTGCGTGCTGTCTGCATCCGCCAAAAAATGCCGATAAAATTTTTAAAAGGGGGACACCGGTAAATAAACAAATGAAAACCAATGGTGATAACAGGGACGGTACAACAAAAACAAAACCTCTGCATACCGAATGCCAGACATGGGCCCCGGGTGCACAGGTGGGGTTCCCCGGAAACACCAAATGCTTCCTGTTCCATCATAGTCGGGGAAAGAGGGCCTAACACTCGCACACGCCCCTAGTGGTTAGGGGTTGGATCTTTTTAAAGGGGTTGGGGTTTTTTCGATCCCTGTTTTCGGCGGCCCCTTTATCCCTTTGGGAAAAAGGGCCCCCCTTTACGGCTTTTTTTCACCCCCCCAGGTGAAAAGGGGTCCAACCTTGGGGGTTGGGATTAAACCCCCTGCGATAGAGGGGCCCCCTTTCCGGGGGGGGCTATGACTCTCAGTCGCTTTAACGCCACAAAAAACCGGGATAAGCCCGGCCTGTTGGCCTTTGGGGCCGGGACAGATTTAATTTTAAACTTTTAAAATTTTTTTTTAATTAAAAACTTTGGGTTTACATTTTTTTTGGGGTTTTTAAATGGGGTTTTTTTTCTTCCCCAAATTCTTCTTTCTTGCCCCACACACACGCACCCCACGACACACACACAAAACCAACACACAACACACCACCCACCCAAAACCCCGCCACCACGCACAAAACCAAAACCCAACACCCCCCGCACAACCACACACACTCAAAACAAGATACAGTGGAATAAAATATTCTAATTAAAATCCCCCCTCTCTCACACCACACACACAACACACCCCCAAACCAAAACCACAACACCCAACCCCCCCCACACACACACCACAAAAACCGAGAGAAAACCGCACGCACAGTCAGGGGCACTTTGGGTCACACAAACATACATAAGCAGACAAAGCATATGTTCTACCCCTTTCTAAAGTTTTGTCCCAATTTTCAAAAAAATTAATGTCAAAAAGGACACGCACTCTTGCAGTTTTCATTCACACCCCGCACGCCGCACCACGCACCCACGCCCCACTCACACAACACAAACAACACACACACACACACCCCCACACACACACACACAACACACACCCACACACACACACACCACACCCCCCCACACAAAAACACAACACAACACACACCCCACCCCAAAAAACCCCCCACCCCCCCACCACACCAACACACACAAAACCCCCACATTTAAGGGGGCCATCTGTCCGGTGGAAAACGAATAAAAAACTGGAAACTGCATGCCCCGGGGGTTGGATGTAAAAAAACCACACAAGGAATGCTTATTCCATTACCTCAAAAAAAAAAAAATGAATAAATCCCCCCCCCCCCCCCACACACCAACACGCACGCATGACCACACAAAACACACACACACACCCCCACAACACACACAAAACACACACACATACCCCCCCCAACACACACACAAAACACTCCTAAAAACCAAAACATACCACCCCCCGAACGCACGACGCACGCACACCACGCATGGCGACCACACAACGACGCCAGACACTATACGACCAACATACAACAGAAAGACAAACAAAACGCGGCAGACAGAAGACAACGACAGACGACAGACACAACACACACACCCACACACACACACCACACACCCCAAACCTCAGAAGGAAAGACACACATACCAAAGAAAAAAGCAGAAGAACACACCCACAGGGCACAGCCCAAACAGAGACCAGAACAGAACAGAAAACCCCAACACCCCACACCCACAACAACCCCCACCACCCACACACCACACACCACATATGCCCCCTTTTTCACATTACGCAGGCCAGGATTAATCTAACCCCTTTTTTTCTAAATTTTCTGTCGCCCGAAAAATTTAATTTTTTACATGTACACCCCACCGAGTTTTACAAAACCCCCTCTCTCTTCTCTCTCTCCTCTCTCCCCCCCCTCTCCCCCCTTCTCCCCCCTCTCTTCTCTCTCTCCCCTCTCTCTCTCTCCCTCTCTCCCCCTCTCTCTTCTCTCTTTTTCTCCTCTTCAGCACGACACAAACACATAGCAAAAAACCACCCCCCCCCCCCCCCCATAAAAATTTTTAAAACGCACGCCGCACCACACACACCACAAAACCCTACAACACAACCCCTCATCACTCCTCACTCACTCACTCATCACACATGCACGCCCCGCACGCACCCGCACCACGCACAAAACCACCCCGAAAAGCCGGGGAAGTCTCCCATTTTCTTAAAAAATGTTTTTAAAATTCAAAAAAAACATTTTGACGACATCCCAAACGGGGCCCCTAATTTTTGCATAATCACATCTCTTTCTCTCTCCCACTCTCTCGCTCTTCACCCTGCCTGTCCTTTCTCTTTTACACACACACAAACACACACACAGAAATACAACACGTACGCACGCCACAAAAACACACACACCCAAACACACAACACACAACACACACACATTCCCTTTTGCTTTTCCCTCTCTCGGTTCTGTGGCTCTCTTCTTTTGTCTGTCCCTTCTCTGTTGTCGTTGTCGTCTTCAGAGCATGACAGACAAAAAGCATGTATGTCGCTTTTTTTTAAAGTCACGTTCCCCCTTCAAATGAATGTCAACATGAACACAGGAAGAACGGGCCAGATAGACATAAAAAGACAGACAGACGACACAAAATCCCCCAAAAACACCCACCACAACAAACACCACAAAAAACACAAAAAACCCCACACCCCAAAACACACATTGACACATCATTGTAAAAACCCCTCAAACACCCCACTACTCACTCACTCACTCACTCCCCTCATTTACTCCCCCACCCCCCCCCCACCCACCCCCCACCCACTACTCATCACCCCACTCATCACTCCTCACTCATCACTCCCCCCCCATCCACTCTCACCAACAGGGATACCCCCACACACCCCAAAACCACCCCCCAACACACACAACACCACAAAAACAACACACACATCCTCTCTCTCTTCCCTCACACACACACACACACAAAAACACACACACACACAAAACACAACACAACCCCACAACCCACACACAACCACAACACACGACAAAAAACCACCCACCCCCAAACCTACACACTACAAACCCATACACAAACCCCCCGTTTTGCAAATTTTGCAATTTTCAAGGACTAAATTTATGTAAAAACCGTGGGGCACCCACATGCGAAGATGTTTCACCCCACCGCCAAAAAAACACAAAAATAAAACACACCAAACCACCAAAACCCCCAAAAAACCGTTTTATAAATTTATACTATATGGGGGATTTTTAATTGAGATCGGCAGAGTGGCAGGAATTAGCGTTACCAGTAAATTTTTCTTTACTACTTTTTGTGTGTTGTTTGGTTGTGTGTGTGTGTTTTTTGTGTGGTTGTGGGGGTGCTGCGCCCCGGGTGTGGTGTGTGGGGTGTGGGTTTGTATGCTGGCATGTGGGTTTTCTTCTTGTCTCTATTCTCTCCACTCCTTGTCTTCTTCGTCTTTTCCCCTGCTGTCTGTCGTTTCTGTTTTTTCCCCCCTCCCCTGTCCCCTCTGTATGTCTGTTTTTTCTGTCTTTCTCTATGCCCTGTCTGTCTGTGTTTCTGTCGTCTCTGTTTGTTTTTCCCTGCCCCCTCGTCACTAAAAAAAAAAAAAAGTCCCCGGGGAACTCCCCCTCCTTTCCCCCCCCCCCCCTTCCCTTTCCCCCCCCCCTTTTTGGCTTGTCTGTTCTTTTCTTGCTGATCTCTTCTCCCTGTTCTTTTCCCCCTCTCCCGGGGCCCCCCCTTTTTTTTTCCCCCAAACCTTTCTATCCTCTCACACCCCTCTCTTTCTTTTTTCCCCCCCTTTCCCTCCCCCCAGTCCCCCTTCTCCTTCTGTTCTGTGTTCTGTCTTTTGGGGTTGTCTGTCTGTCTGTCGTTTGCTGTCGTCTCCCCTGTTGTGGGGTTGTCTGTGTCGTCTTCTCCCCTGTCTCTGTCTCTCGTCTCTGTCTGTCGTCGTCTGTCTTCTTTCTGTCGTTGTCTGTCTGCTTTCCCTCTTTCCCCGTCATGAATAAAAAAAAATACCTGACAGAGAGAGGAGAGAAGAGAAGAGAAGAGAGAGAAAGGGAGAGAAGGAAGAAGAGAAATAAGAATGAAGGAATAAATGAAAATTTTTTAAATATTAAGGGGGGTTTCAGAAAAAGTTTTTACATATTTTTTTTTCACCGGGGCCCTTCCCTTTTTGGGGAAAAAACAAAAAACCCCCCCTCCCTCCCCTAATACCCCCCATCCCACAAACGGGTTATAGAGAGAGAGAGAGAGGGAGAGGAGAGAGAGAGGAAGAGAAGAAGAGGAGAAGGAGAGAGAGAGAGGAGGGAGGAGGGGGGGGAGGGAGGGAGAGAGGAGAAGGGGGGGAGAGAGGGGAAAGAAGGAGGAGAAGAGAGAGAGAGAGAAGAGAGGGAGAGAGAAAATTCTAAAAGATCAATAAAAGTGTTATTTTTGGGGGTGTGGGGTTGCCCTGTGACCCCCTGCGTCCCCCAGTGTCGGGTCCCGGGGGGGAAATTTCTGTGAGGGGGCATTCCGCTGTGTGCGTGAATGGGAACCTAAGCTATTCATTAGACTGCGAGAGGGGAGCTTCTCGCCATCACCACACAACGCGAAAGAAACAAAAAAAGACTGAGCAAAAAACACAAACCCCCCCCACCCACAACACAAAACCAACAAAACACAGCGTAGCAAACCCCCGCACAGACAGCACGCCCAAAGACACCACCCCCCAAAAACCAACACCACACCACTCACACCACCCCACACCACCCAACCAAACCACTCCACCACAAACCCAAACCCCCACACCCATTACAGCTAATGCTCCCCGTTTTAAACTGTTTTTGACACAGGCCCATCTGGATAATTTCTCTGAAGGTCTGAAGAAAAATAGTGACAGAAAAAAAACAGTGTGTGTGTGGCGTGCTGCTTTTCTGCGTGGTGTGTGCGGCGGCGTCTTCAATTTCATTCTTTCACACTCGTATATTGATTGTGGTGGGGGGCGGGGTTTCGGCGTTTCGTGCGTGCGTGTTTGTGTGTGTTGCGTGTGTGTGGTGTGTGTGTGACAGTGTGCGTGCTTTCGTGTGCTGTGTTTGTGTTGTGCTGTGTCCTTTTTTGCGTGATGTGGCGCGCACGGGGTGTGTTGTCGTGGGGGGGGGGGGGGGTTAATGGGGGGTTTTGGGATTAGCTAGGGGGAAAAAGGGGAGGGGGAATAAAATAGGGTGGGGGGGGGGTGGAGGGGGGGGGAGGGTGGTGGGGAAAGGTGATGGTGATTGGGGGGGTGTGGGGGAAGCGTTCCAGAAAAATATCAAATTTTAACCATAGTTAGGGCTTTTCCCCTGTAATTAGGTTTTAAAATTTTGTTGTTTTTGTTGTTTTTGTTGTTTTTTTTGTTTTTTGGGGGGGTTTGAAAATGCTGAACTTGGGGGTTTTGTTTTGGTTTGTTGTTTTTTTTTTTGTTTTGTTGTTTTTTGTTGTTGTTGGTGGTGGTGGTGGTGGGGGGGGGGTGGTGGGGGGGGGTTTTGGGTGAGGGGGGCGGCGGTGGGGGGGGGGGTTTTTTTTCTTTTTTGTAGTTTTATGTGTGGGGGTAGGGGAAAGGGTTTTTTTTTTTGGGTTTTTTGTGGTTGAAGATTTTCCCCTTTTTCCAAACTATTTTTGTTTTTTTTTTTTCTTCTATTTTTTCTTCTTGTTTTGTTTTTCTTTTCTTCTTTTTTTTTCCCCTTTTTCTTTTTTCTTCTTTTTCTTTTTTTTTCTGTTTTGGGAGATGTTGGTGTTGTGGTGTGTGTGTTGTGTGTGTGTTTTGTGGGGTGGTGCCGGTGCTGTGCGTGTGTTTTTTGTGTGTTTTATAAGTGGGTGGTGTTTATAAGTGTTTGGTTTTTTATAAGGGGTTTTTGGTGTGTGTGTGTTGGTGGTGTTTTTTTTTTGGGGGGTTTTGAGGAGAGAAGAGAGAGGGGAAAAGAGAGGAGAGAAGAGAGAGAGAGAGAGAGAGAGAATCTTTTCTATTTATTTTCAATTGAAAATTTTTTTTTTAAAACTTGCTTCAGCGCAGCGTTTCC
>JASPKP010004326.1:7500-17843 GCA_030674155.1 Stramonita haemastoma | reverse complement strand
TACAACACTATAAACTTTTTTCTTTAAAAAAAAAACTTCCTCTAAAATAAAAAATTAGTTGACTTTTTCCTTTAAAACATTGGGGCTGCCAAAAAAGTTTTGTTACGCATCCCGGAAAACATTTTTCCTTTTTTAATGAAAAAAATCTTTTTTCCCGAATAAAAAAAACACCCAACACTTTTTGTTGATAAATTGGTTCCCTTTTTCTAAATAGGTTAACAGAAACATTTCTTTTTTTTGATAATAAAAGTCTTTATTCAAAAAATAAAAAAAACACCCAACATATTTGTTTGATAAATTTTTGTTCCCTTTTTCCAAACTAGGTTAACAAATTCAGTTTTGGATTGTTGATAGTTGTGATACTTTTTTTTTTTTTTTTTTTTTCTTTTTTTCATTTTTTTTTTCAAGCGTGGAGCCATACAGAGAGATGATGAAAAAGCCGGGATTGGGTCTCGGGGCATAGCGAGAGGGCTGTGTGGGCGCGCGTGTGCGTGTGATGTATAAATTCAATTGAGTGTACCTGAAAATCTGGCGATCAGATTTCTTACCGCAATGTTATCAGACACAGTCTTTACTTTAACGCTACCTACTAGTACGCTTCCTGTCTCTGACTTTTCACCGTTTTTTTTTTCCGTGCATGAACCATCCATTAAAGTGGAATTTGAAAACCAGTAAGGTAGGATAAGACTCGCTTTGAACAGGGTATACTTCATTACTTGAGATAATTTTTGTCTATTTTTTTTTTATCTTCTAGCAACTTTTGTGAAAGCATTTCAATTTTCTGGTTGGAGTTGTGTTAAAGCTACACAGGCACAGGTGCACATATACATGTGCGCAAACATACATGCACACACACACACACACACACACACACACACACACACACACACACACACACACACACACACACACACACACACACACACACACACACACACACACACACACACACACGCCTTATTCTGGAAGAAATTTTAAGCTGTGCATCGCCGATGTGAGTCACAAAGCTACCAATACAACACTATGAACGTTTTCTTTGAAAAAAAACTTCCTCTAAAATCAAAATAGTTGACATTTCCTTAAACATTGTGCTGCCTACAAGATTTAGTTACGCATGCAGGAACATATTCCTTTTTTAATGATAAAAATCTTTCTTCAGAATCAAAAAAACACCCAACACATTTGTTGATAAATTGTGTTCCCTTTTTCTAAACTAGGTTAACAGAAACATATTCTTTTTTTTGATAATAAAAGTCTTTATTCAGAATAAAAAAAACACCCAACATATTTGTTGATAAATTGTGTTCCCTTTTTCCAAACTAGGTTAACAAATTCAGTCTGGACTTGTTGATAGTTGTGATACTTTTTTTTTCTTTTTTTTTCTTTTTTTCATTTTTTTTTTCAAGCGTGGAGCCATACAGAGAGATGATGAAGAAGCCAGATTGGGTCTCAGCATAGCGAGAGGGCTGATGACACTAGGATGGAGAGAGGGGACAGTCTGCTATTCCACATCAGACGTCTGGATGACGAAGCTTGAAAGACAGCACAAGCCTTTCAAATGGTGTTGTGTGGCGGAATTCAGTTAGCAGTTTATAACACGTGATGACCTCTATTGTCTGAGTGGCGTTCGTGTGGCTGATTGTGTCTTGTGATCAGCGCAGGGTAGGGTTTCCTGGCGGAGGCCGTAAAGGGGGATATGAAATGTGGGGGGCTGATTTAGAGAAGGGGGGTTTGATGGGCACTGACTCGGTTGTGGCCACCCTCGTTTAATCAACTCTTTTCTTTGGGATTATCTTTGTTAACAGTTATTGTTGTGTTGTCTGATACTGGTTCTTAAAAGCATTCGATGTGTAGTCTTAAGATGTCTTTTCATTTTTCAGTAGAAAAAGCCCGAATATTTTTTCCTGCCGTGAAATCAAGCAAACGAGAGTGGAGTGGATCCGAAACTGCTAACTAGTATATAAGCAACTCGGTATATAGCATCCGAAGTTTGGGTAACCTCAGCTGTGCAGAGTCTTCGTAAACGTAGCTCATGATTATCTCTCGTTCAATTTCAAGACTGAAAGTGGGTAGGGCTGGCTCGTGCAGTATCAGTGTAACCGTTCCTGGCCTTTCTTTCTCACCGATCTCTCTGAAGTCCACCACCTTCACCACACACAGAAGGAGGGGGGGGGGGGGGGGGGACACGGTACTTCACTCACCCCCTGGGGCCAGGGTACTGTAGACTCTTGCAGCCAGGAACGATGTCTGCAGCTTTTGGAAAGTCTGTGCAAGCTGTGCTGCTCATTTTCTCAGTCTTGCCGTTCTCTTTGTTGTTCACCTCTCTCCATCCGCCTTTGTGTCATCTTTCTGCCTGCATTGTCTCCTTTCTTTTGTTATTGCCCTTTTTTTTTTTGAAAAAACACGTTTTGTTATAAAACCCTTTTCTCCCTCCCTCTCCCCCCCCAACCCCCTCCAGGGGAGTTAGTTCCAGGCGTGTACCTGCACTCTCTGAACTTGTGTGGCCAAGTTAATTGTGAGACTGTGAACTGTGGAAGATGTACACAGAGTATGGATTTTGCAAGGTTGTTTCATTTTGTTTACATGACTTTTACACATAGTTTGTTTCCTTGGCGTGTGTTATTTTTGTTTTACTCATTCTGTAATGGATTTTGGTATTCTGGTGATGACTACAAGTTATCTATAGCACTGATGCATTCAACGGAATCTACTTTTTTTAACAAAAAAGTCTTTTTGATTGGTACACACACATCCATTCTACCATCTAAATCACTGATGTTGTTGTCTACTTTTGTTTGCTTAAAGATGTCCTACCAAAAACAAACCGTTCTGAATCATTATTTTTGCGTGTTGATGATGCTTTGCAATTAAAAGGTAACAGGTAAAGGTGTCCCATAACCTGTGTGGTCGTAAGGGAGCGAGGCGTCAGAGACCTCAGCTTCTCTAGGGGCCAGCATATTGAGGACGGCGCCCATCTCCCTCCATAGCTGCTTTACCTTCCCTGACCCTGAAGAGGGCAGGTGCCCATTTACAGCTGGTTGAACTGGGGGACTGTACTTGAAGCCAAGGCGCGCAAACAGTCACTAATCCAATTGGTAACTATGCTCAGTCCTCCTTAACATTGGCTGGGGGAAATCGAGTGCTTTGACCACTGAGCTACCCCGTGATTAACACAGGTAAAATGACTATTTGTTGATGGGGTGCATGGCTGACTTTGGGTCTGTGTGTGATCAGGATAGGGGTGGTCTCTGATAGACTGGTTCACCTTGCCCAAGGTGTGTACACTGTCTGAAAAGTCCAGTGTGGTCCCCAGTGACTCCTTTGGAAGTCGACTAGAGGAGTTATCCTGTCGATTGTTTGACTCTGGAAGTGTAGTGAAGAAGTTAATCCGTCAGTTGTTTGACTCTGGAAGTTTAGTGAAGAAGTTAATCCGTCAGTTGTTTGACTCTGGAAGTTTATGGAAGTTAATCCGTCAGTTGTTTGACTCTGGAAGTTTATAGAAGTTAGTTCGTCAGTTGTTTGACTCTGGAAGTTTATAGAAGTTAGTCCGTCAGTTGTTTGACTCTGGAAGTTTATAGAAGTTAGTTCGTCAGTTGTTTGACTCTGGAAGTTTATAGAAGTTAGTTCGTCAGTTGTTTGACTCTGGAAGTTTATAGAAGTTAGTTCGTCAGTTGTTTGACTCTGGAAGTTTATAGAAGTTAGTTCGTCAGTTGTTTGACTCTGGAAGTTTATAGAAGTTAGTTCGTCAGTTGTTTGACTCTGGAAGTTTATAGAAGTTAGTTCGTCAGTTGTTTGACTCTGGAAGTTTATAGAAGTTAGTTCGTCAGTTGTTTGACTCTGGAAGTGTAGTGAAGAAGTTAGTCCGTCAGTTGTTTGACTCTGGAAGTTTATTGGGGAAGTTAGTCAGTCAGTGGGCTGGTTGACTTTGGAAGTTTATTGGAAAGGGGAATCAGTGACTTTGGAAGAATGAAAATAGGTAATTTGACACTCATTGGTCATTATACAAATTGAGGTTTAATCTAGAGATGTTTACATTGTTAATAGCTTGTGTTTTTATTGACTTTTTTTATTTTTATTATTGTTTCTTGGCTAGAGCTCTGAGATTCACCAATTGTGAGATTTTTTTTTTACCTACGTGGGATAGCTAAGTGGTCAGAGCGCTCGCTTTCCCCTAGTCAAGTTAAGCAGCGTTGAACATGGTTACCAGTTGGATGGTTGACCGTTTGCGCGCCTTGGCTTCAGTACAGTCCTCACAGTTTACCCAGCTGTAAATGGGTACCTACCCTCTTCAGGGTCAGGGAAGGTAAAGCAGCGAGGGAGAGGAGATGGGCGCCGCCCTCATCTCAGTATGCTGGCCCCAAGAGAAGCTGAGGTTTCTGATGCCTCGCTCCCCTATGACCGCCTAGGTTATGGGGCACCTACCTAACTTATTTCCCGTCATTAAGGTGGCTGCATTCTAATTTTAGGAATATATGACATTTTTATCAGTAAAGGAATAGCTTTGGTCTGCCTTTCGGGGTACACTTTTGTATAAGTGCCGCCGCTGTAGTCTAGTGGTTAGAGCGTTGGACTCGTAATCTAAAGGTTGCGGGTTCGATCCCAGCTTTCGGCTATGGCGTTGTGCCCTTGGAAAAGGCACTTTACGGCTATTTTCTCACCCCACCCAGGTGTAAAAGGGGTACCAACCTTGTGTTGGGGGTTAACCCTGCGACAGACTGGCGTCCTATCCAGGGGGGAGTCTATGACTCTCAGTCGCTTAACGCCACAGAAACCGGGATAAGCACCGGCCTGATGAGCCTTTGGCTCGGGACAGACTTTAACTTTTATTTTTGTATAAGTAGTATAAAGTAAAAGGATGTTAAGTAATGCATACGATGTTTTGCAACTGTTCCATGTTTTGACCCTGCAATTCTATTTCATTTTGTCAGTTTGCAATGCTTATTGAGTAGGCTTTATGTCGGATCTGTTGAAACAAGGTATTGTGGAAAAATACAACTTCGATTATATATACATATACATATATACATCTGTGTGTGGTGTGTGTGTGTGTGTGTGTGTGTGTGTGTGTGTGTGTGTGTGTGTGTGTGTGTGTGTGTATGAGTGAGTGCGTGTGTGTGTGTGTGAGCGTGCGTGCGTGCGTGTGTGTGTGTGCACGCGGGCGCGTGTCAGCCTCTTCATACGTGCGTGTCACGTATATACATAACAGTTATGTGTGTGATTTCAAGTTGGTTCAAGGTACTTGAAAAATCCAGCGATGATCAGACTTACAGTTTCTGAATTATAATGCGCACTCTCCACACTTTTACATCACCTGCAGGTGCTCCTCCGCTATCCAACTTTCCACTTTCCTGTAAGCCATCCATTAAAGTGGAATTTGGAAACCATCAATGGAGGATGAAAATTACTTTGAACGGGGTACATTTGAGACCATCTGTGCCTGTTTTTATCTTCTAGCAATTTTTGTGAAGGTGTTTCAATTTTCTGGTTTGCCTCTGTCTTAGGTGTGCAAGGCCTGCGTGTAAGTGTGTGTGTGTGTGTGTGTGTGTGTGTGTGTGTGTGTGTGTGTGTGTGTGTGTGTGTGTGTGTGTGTGTGTGTTGCGTGGGTGTTTGGCGTGCGCGCGCGCGCGCGTGTGTGTGTACGTGTGAATGTGATACACATATACACGTAAAGAGAGATAAAAAATGAGAAAAAAAGAGGAGAGAGAGAGAGAGAGAGAGAGAGAGAGAGAGAGAGAGAGAGAGAGAGAGAGAGAGAGAGAGAGACAGACAGACAGACAGACAGACAGACAGACAGACAGACAGACAGACAGACAGACAGACAGACAGACAGACAGACAGACAGACAGACAGTGAAGAGAGACAGAGAAAAAGAGATAGAATGAAAGAAACAGAGGGAGGTCGGTAAGCAAGCCAGTGAGAGACTGACAGATACACTGTTTGCCGGTCTTGTAAACAGACAGTGGTACAGATCATTGTGGAAATAGAAAGACGGGAATCCCATATGGGTGCTGCCAAGGGGTTGTCAGTATAAGTAGCATCCCCACCTTCTGGAAATTCTGTCCTAGGATTTTTCTTTTCTCTACCCCTCTCTTTGTTTTCTGCACTTGTTCTTTTTTCCTTCTGTCATTTCTTTCTTGTTTTTTTCTGCCTTCTTGGTCCCGGTCCATTCTCCTGCCCCCTTTTTACCAGGAAGACCTATAGAACAAAATGTTTTTCTCTCACGCAGCAGAAGTTGGCAGAAGTTGGATGTACTGAGGGCGACTTGTCAGGGGCTTAACACCAGCCTAACACATTTTTTGGTCATAATATGTGAGAGGAAAAAAAAAAGTTGCAGTCTAAGTGTCCAGAAGAAGAGAAACATGACAACTAGCGTTCTGTTATGCCAGCAAGAAATAGCTGGCCCTCCTTGTTTGACTCACGACAAGTATAGCACTTGGCTCCTGTGTTCTTGTCTTGATTGATCACAACCTTTATTTACATCACACAAAGTCTCTATCCAGCTATACCGCCAGACTTAAATAGCTTCAAAAAGAAATATCTGACCGGCTCCTTACATGCCAAGTCATTGCATCAAACGCCTTTCTCAGGGCTCTTAAGAGGGCCCAGTGGGTCTTTCAAAGGGTGTTGGATTTTAAGTTCTGGCCATTGTGACGTCACAAGGGCCCGGTGACATGTGGTCACGCTATAGAGATGGCATTGTCTGATGGTCTGGTAGGTAACGATAGCTTTGTTACTATTTAGGTTGACTTTGTGTAATGTCTGTGAAATTTGAAGGAAACATGACAGGTTTGGATAGCTTGTATTCTGTGAGGAGCATGAATTCACCAGTGTTAGCTGTGCATTATCACTTCCTGATGGCTGCTAGAGCCAAGTGGGTATGACCATTTGGTATCAATCCCTTGGGTCCATGAAGTCCTGGGTTTGAATCTCGGCAGGGTCTGGTGAATTAAGGTTAGGGATTTTTATGATGATTTTCCAGGTTGACTTCAAGCACAGACCTTCTCGTGCTTTAGTTTTTTTCATGTATACACACATGCAGAAAATTCAAACTGCATGGTAAAGATCTCGTAATTCATGTCAGTGTTCGTAATTCATGTCAGTGTTCGATGGGTTACAAAAACACGACCAACGTACCCAGCATATATCCCCAAAACGCTTACCTTCATGGTGGATAAAAACTGATCATATTTGCAAAACCTAACCATTGGTGAACCTCAGAGCTCTAGCCAATGAATTGATAGAACAACAGTTTCATTTTCTGGCCATTTTACTTTAAAAAAAAATAAAGCAATGGTAGTTACACATATGCTATATTTCAGCCGTTGTGTTTTCTTCAACCTCATATGCTTTTTCTTTCCTAGTTAAAATAACTTTGTTTCTGTTGTGTAATGTTGACGTGGTCTTTTTCTTTAGAAACGATGTAGAATAAACAAAAAAATTAGAAAAATTTTATTGGATAAATTATCACATTGATTGAACATTCAAGTCATTGTGAATGAGCATTCAAGTCATTTATGGGATATGCATGTTAAACTGCATACATATGCATTTTTATGCACGTGTGTATGTGTAGGTGATGGGCAACTGACAGTGAGCCTAAGGGACAGAGAGAGGTAGATACATATTGACACACAGAAGTGGAGTAAGAGAAAAATAGACATTTTTTTTGTACTCAGTAAGAAAAATTAATCTCTCACTCACATGACCAATACAGGCATTTAGTTCATTTTTATTTTATTTTATTCTTTTATATTTTTTATTTACTTTTTTATTTATTTAGTATTATTCTTTTATATAGAGGATAATGGAATAAGCACTCATGGGCTTTTTTTCATCCAGTCCACATGTGTATGCAGTTTTGTAAATCTTGTCATCTGCTCCCACCAGCACACAATAGCCTACTCTTATGAAAAGCAGAACAAGATTTAACGAGTGCGCAAGATGTTCTGCATGCGTTTGCACACAGGGGACTCGGTTTACAGTCTTATCCAAAAGACTTTGGGGGAGAGTGGAGTCAGCACTGATGTTAATTCCAGGCATGACCAATACAGGTTCTTTCCTTAATGAATCGCGACCTTTATTTACACCACACAAAGTCTGTATCCAGCAACACCGCCAGACTAAAATAGCTTCAAAAAGAAAATTTAAAATAGCTTCAAAAAGAAAATGTTTGGCGGCCTCCACGCCAAGTCATGACATCAACTGTCTTGATCAGGGCTCGAGAGAAGGCCCAGCGGGTCTTTCAAAGGGTGTTGGATTTTAAGTTCTGGCCGTTTTGACGTCACAAAGGCCCGGTGACATGTGGTCACGCTATATGGATGGCATTATCTGATGGATGGCATTATCTGATGGTCTGGTAGGTATTAATAGCTTTGTTACTATTCAGGAAGACTTTGTGTAATGTCTTTGGAAATTTGAGTGTCCGTGTACAACATGGGCCAGAAATAAGAGAGAGAGAGAGAGAGAGAGAGAGAGAGAGAGAGAGAGAGAGAGAGAGAGAGAGAGAGAGAGAGAGAGAGAGAGAACACAGAGAGAGAACACAGAGAGAGAGAGAGAAACAGAGACAGAGAAAGAGTGAGAGACAGAGATACAGACAGAGACAGAGACAAAGAGATAGAGCTACTGAACGAGTAACAGAGACAAACTGTCAGTCAGTCAGTCAGGCAGACCGACAGGTACCGATATAGACCCATAAATAGACAGGCAGACCATCTTCTCTCTTTTCTTATATTACTCACCAAGAGATAAAAGCATTTCCCTTTGATTCATAAGAAGAAACCTGCAGTTTCGATATCTTTTCCTTTTCTTCTTCTTTTTTTTTTCTTTTAAAATCAGAGCCTATTCCTGCACCCTCGCTGTGTCTTTCCAGTAATGCTTACAGTCTAAATAAATAAGCCAATAAATAGATGAATAAGTAAATAAATAAATAAATAAATAAATGAATTGTTACCGAAGGTAAAGCTAAAACCTGGCTCCTTACCACGTCATCAGATTCAAGGTGTTGATCTCACCGCTGGTAAGGGCACAACAGAACTGTCAAACAGTGTTGGGTTACCAACTCGGGGCGTTGTGACGTCACAAAGGGCATGTGTGTGTCTGTGATTTGTCGTATTGCTACGTTGATGACGTCATTTGATCATCTGCAAGGTTTCCACTAGGGGCACACACATGCGCGCGCGTGCGCGTGTGTTTGTGTGTGTGTGTGTGCGCACACACACACAAATACACACACTAATCGTTTATATTAGTATAATTAAGAGTGAACAGATATAAAATCAAAGCAAAAACAGCAACAACATCAAAAACAACAACAACACACACACACAAACACCAACACAAACACCCACCCCCAAACACACACACACACACACACACACATTCACACACACACACACTAACACTAACACTAACACACACACACTAACCAACACACACACACACACACATTTATGTCTGGTTCATGTGTATACATTCCGACCTTTCGTCCACTTCAAGAACTCAAGTGTTACAGAGAAAAAATATTAAACTTTCGCTTCTGGCCATTTTCTACTTCTTTTGACAACGCCTATTTGCTCCATCCTCTGAAGTACGGCACTTTGTGTTGTCAACTTCAAAGGATCTGCTTCCAGCTGGTATTTAGATATTATATAGAGCTGCGGGGGCGGGATAGCTCAGTGGTCAGAGCGCTCGCTTTCCCCTAGTCAAGTTAAGCGGCGTCGAGCGCGGTTACCAGTTGGGTGGGTGACCGTTTGCGCGCCTTGGCTTCAGTACAGTCCCCCCCAGTTCACCCAACTGTAAATGGGTACCTGCCCTCTTCAAGGTCAGGGAAGGTAAAACTGCGAAGGAGAGGAGATGGGCGCCGCCCTCAATATGCTGGCCCTTAGAGAAACTGAGGTCTCTGATGCCTCGCTCCCCTACGACCACACATGTTATGGGGCACCTTAAAGAGCTACGAACTGTTTTCAGCTGTGTGGGTTGGTGAAATGTGACTAAAAGAGAACCCAAGAACTCACAGATTTTAATGTACTTTAGCCTCTGGTCACAATACAACGACATGTTTGGACAAATAGTGTATACTATGAAATGGCAATTTACTATCTTGATAGTCATGAACGTATTAATCGACACTTTGTGGCATACCAGAAAAGATCAATCAATGCGACAAAAGCCTTTTTAAGACATCAAATCAAATATCATCAACAGACAAAATACTACTTTCAACTTCTTTAGATGATTTAAAAAATTGCACTTTGCCTTCTGTTTACAGCATGGAAAACAAATCTGGACAAATTGTGTCTGTGATTTCTATTTGTTGCTTTTAAGAGCACATGTACAGGAACATT
>JASPKP010004325.1:12500-17846 GCA_030674155.1 Stramonita haemastoma | reverse complement strand
TTGGATGAGTTTTTTCGATTGAGATATTGTATATTCAACCTTTTTTTTTCCCCATCATAAGTAACTAAAATTCCAATGGTTTTGGGGGGAGGGTATGTTACATAACACCTATCTGCATACATTTTAAAAAAAGATATTTGTGATTCATTTTTTAACTGGCTGACTTTTGTTTTACCCCTTCAAAAATGTGAAACAGGGTTTTAACATGTGTCCCGGATGTTCTGCTTGGGCCTCTTCACACAAAATACCTCATTTTATAGTCTTTTTCAAAAAAAACTTTCAGGAGGGAATGACTTTGGCACTTATCTTAACCCCCGGGAAAAAAAAATTACCCCCAAAGGGGGGCCACATCATTGTTGGCTCAAACCCGGCCTGTCAGATCATGAAGACACCACTCTAACCACTAGGCTATTCATCCCTTCTCCCCCACCCAAAAATGTTTTCTCTCAATCTAAAAAAAAATAGTAACCCTAAAAAAAACATCTTACAGATTACAATCTCTAGACAGATGAAAAGAAAACACACACACACACACACACACACACACACACACACACACACACACACACACACACACACACACACACACACACACACAGATATATATGTATATATTTATAGATATAGATATATGTGTGTATGATTATATATTTATATATATATTATGTATATGATATATATATATAGTTATATAGTTATAGATATAGATATATGTGTGTATGATTTGGATATAATATATATATACATATATATATATATATATATATATATATATATATATATATATATATATATATATATATATTATATATATATATATATACATATAATTGTGACGCTCCACCACATAATGAGACGGAGTGCACATGAGGTCATTTTTTAGTTATTGACATGTTATTAATGTGCAATAAAATGGCTATCAAATACAAAAAACAGATTGAAAATCGGACAATTCTGTGCAATATTATTACAAATTGAAATGGTAGACTGCAGGATGTGACAAAATGAGAAACGGGCAAGTTTATTTTAGTAACAGGTTGTCAGAATGAGTGCTTTGGTATTTTCAAAACACATTTAAAAGCAAAAGGAATAAAAATTATACCTTGATATTTCATTATAAGATAAATAAACAGATCTAGTTTAATAATCAATCAAAATCACAAAATTGACAACTTGACCCCCACCTGCCTTTAAAGGCTCCTAGCCCAAAATTGAGTAATGTGCTAAGCGACTCATTTCGTGGTGGAGTGCCATATATATATATATATATATATTATATATATATATATATATATATATATATATATATGTGTGTGTGTGTGTGTGTGTGTGTGTGTGTGTGTGTGTGTGTGTGTGTGTGTGTGTGTGCATGCGCACGCGTGTGTGTGTGTGTGTGTGTGTGTATAAAAAAAACAAAAAACAAGTAAAAATGGACCAGTCCAACCCAGACTAGACAGACATTGCCCCTAACACTGTGGATGGAAGGCAGCGATGTCAGCAGGGTCATAGTGTCTGGTAATAAACTGCTGATCCCAGAATAGAACACTAACACCCTCATGTCCTCACTGCTAACACTGACTGCATTAAACTGGACCTTGCAGACAGGAAGAGGGCAGAGGTGGTTTAGAAAGGGGGAGGAGTGTGTATGGAGTAGGCAATGGGAAAGACTCTCCTCCTCCTCCTCTTCTTCCTCTTCCTCCTCCTCCTCCTCTTCTTCCTCCTCCTCCTCCTCCTCTTCCTCCTCCTCCTCCTCCTCCTCCTCAGGCACCAAGCCTAAACTGAAAATAGGTCTTATGACAAGGGCTGTTGTTCAGAAATTCCTGTCAGATTTAAAGCAAAGACACAGTAATCAACATGATTTTTTGTGTGTGTGGAGTTTGTGTGTGTGTGTGGAGGGGGGGGGGGGGGGGCACGTGTGCAAGCATGCTGACTCTTCAGTCTCCTTTTTATTTGACACAGGGGTCAGCATATTGAGGGCGGTGCCCATCTCCTCTCCCTGGCTGCTTTACCTTCTGTGAGCTGGGTGAATTGGGGGACTGTATTGAAGCCAAGGTGCACAAATGGCCACCCATCCACTTGGTAACCATGCTTGATGCTGCTTAACCTTGGCTGGGGGAAAACGAATGCTCTGACCAGGGAGCTATACCTTCTCTTTGACAAGACAGTTTTTCCCTATTGTAAATGACCACAGTTTGTATATCATGAAGCTCTGTATGTTTTGATTACTTTTTGTCTATTTTTCTCCTCTACTATTAGTATCCATACATTACTAGGGTTTTGCAATGCACACATGATCGATTATGCAAGCAAGAATTTTTAGCAACCACCATGTACACACAATGCAAAATCTTTACGTTTCGGGGAACCTTTTTCCCGAAGTGTGTCTTTCCAAAATTGAAATTGTAATGTAAACGTTACACAACTTATGTTTTGACATTTGGTAAAACTGTATTGCTAAGCAAAGTTTTTTCATTACCCATTTTGATTTGCTTGGGTTTGTTTTCTCGTTGTAGCTATTTCTAGGGTTATTGTTATAATGGTGCTATTTTTCTTGGAATCTGCGAAGCAAATAATTATGAATTTTAATGCTACGTTCATTGTGATGGCAGCTGGTTCCTTGGTGCAACTATTGTGCAATTTACAATACACGGCATTATATTTCTTCCTGTTTGTCCATTATTGTCAGCAATATGTGTTTTTTTGACATTTTTTTTCTCTTCACGTTATAAATTTCTTTTTCTTTGCTTGTAATTGTCTTGTGTATACAGAAAGACATTTCCCCCTATTGTTGATTGTATGTTGCTACAGAGATTTATTCATATGTTTATTGTTGTTGAAAATTGCCAGTTTCTCCAAATGACATCTCATGTCGCAACTGTGATTAGACATGAAGTGATATTGATCTCACAAAGTATGCTTACACTATATAAATTGTATTACACATGCTGCACACGCGCGCGCGCACAAACACACACACACACATGCACATACACACACAAACACACACACACAGATACATATCTATCTATCTATCTATCTATCTATCTATCTATCTATCTATCTATCTATCTATCTATCTATCTATCTATCTATCTATCTATCTATCTATCTATCTATCTATCTATATATGTGTGTGTGTATACACAAATGCACACACACACACACACACACACACACACACACACACACACACACACACACACACACACAACACACACAACACACACAAAAGAAGAATAACAAGAAAAACTAGAACAAGAAGAGCAAAAAGAAGAATGATAAAAAGAAAAAGAAAGGAAAAAAAAAGAGAAAAAGAAGAACAACAAACAAAACTGATTTAATACTCCTATTAACAAAGGCGATAAGATATCAACGCTCGTAAGTCTAACACGAAAATAGGACTGTCAAAATGTAGGTGGCAAATGAGTCTACTTCTAGAATACAGAAACAAGATAAAATAAAAATAAAATACACAATAAAATAACTCCCCTCTTTAGGTGTCAATCACCAGGAAGACACCTCCACTCTAAGCTGTCCAAGAGAGCGAAAACTAAAGGTAGTGTCATTATAAGCTTCATCTAGACACAATGCATTGACCTGGGAAGGAGAGGAAGGAAAGAGAGGGAGAAGGTGAGAAATATAGAAGCGGGGGAGGGGGGAGGGTGGTGCTGACTGACAAGAGGATGGACAGGGAGGAGGAGAGCAGAGAGAGGAAGGAAAAAAAAGAGTGGGCAGACTAAACGGAGAGAGATAGAGAGAGATAGATAGATAGATAGAGAGAGAGAGAGAGAGAGAGAGAGAGAGAGAGAGAGAGAGAGAGAGAGAGAGAGAGAGAGAGAGAGAGAGAGAGAGAGAGAGAGAGAGAGAGACAGACAGACAGACAGACAGACAGACAGACAGACAGACAGACAGACAGACAGACAGACAGACAGACAGACAGAGAGAGAGAGACAGAGACAGAGAGAGACAGAGAGAGACAGAGAGAGAGAGACAGAGAGAGACAGAGAGAGACAGAGAGAGACAGAGAGAGACAGAGAGAGATAATGAGAAAGGGTATTACGCATAGTAAAATCAGATTCATCTAGAATAGGATGCTGCCTTCTTCCTTATGAAAGCTAAGGGCTTTCGGCATAAACAGCATCTCCACCTTCTGAAAATTCTGTGCTAGGAGTTCCCTCTTTTCTATCCTTCTCTTTGTTTTTGACTTGTTCCTTTTATTTCTGTCACCTCCTTCTTGTCTATTTTCAGCTTTCATGGCTCATTCATCTTCCTTTTTTTACAGAAAAACTTAAAAGACAATTCTCTCCCAGGCTGAAATCAGATGCAATGGGCTTGACTCGTCAGGTGCTGAACTGCAGTGCAACGCATTTTCGCTCATAGGACATCCAACCATAGTTGCTGTCTGAGTGGTCTACAACGAAGAAGTATAGAAGATTAAGGTAGTGATGGTTGGTGCCATCCTTAACACGAAAAGTATGCAGCTTGCATGTTAAGAGTAGGATGGACTTTACCAGATTCAGCTAGCATAACATATTCCCTAAAACAATAATGTAAAACAGGTAATCAGTAAAGGTGTCCCATAACCTAGGTGGTCATAGGGAAGCGAGGCTTTAGAGACATCAGCTTCTCTAGGGCGCGCCAGCATATTATTGAGGGCGGCGCCCATCTCCTCTCCATTACTGCTTTACCTTCCCTGACCCTAAAGACAGCAGATGTCTATTTACAGCTGGGTGAACTGGGGGGGACTGTACTGAAGCCAAGGCGCTCAAAAGGGGCACCCATCCAGTTGATAACCACGCTCGATGCTGCTTAATCTTGGCTTGGAGAAAGCCAGCGCTCTGACCACTGAGCTGTCCCGAACCCAAAACAATGGGTGTCAGGCCTCAATGACTCTTAGGATCCCGCTCGTGATCTGCTGACCGGGGTTCGAATCTCGTCCAAGAGGATATTTCCTCAGGAGTTAACATCAGTACCGACTCTACTCCCCCAAAAGTCCTACCAATGAGACTATAAACCGCGGTCCAGTGTGCGAACGCACGCAGAACATCTTACCCACGCATTAAAACCAGTTCCGCTTTTTGGAAGAGTAGGCCATTGTGTACAAGTGGGAACAACGGATGACAAAAATGAACAAAACTGCATACACACGGGGACTGGATGTAAAAAAAAGCGCATGAGTGATTATTTCATTATCTTCGAAATAAAATAATAAAGAAATAAAAATAAATCAATTAATTAATTAATTGATAAGTTTTAATGACCCCTCAAAAAGCGAAACTGATTCGAATTGCTAGAAAAACAACAACTCAATCCATCACTAAAAAAAAAATCAATCAAAACTTACCA
>JASPKP010000432.1:32500-40000 GCA_030674155.1 Stramonita haemastoma | reverse complement strand
GTTTCAATATAAACAGCACCCCCAACTTCCTGGACATTCTGTGCTAGAAATGTCCACTTTTCTATCCCTCTCTTTGTGTCTTTCTCTTACTTTTCTATAATCTGTCTTGCTTACTGTGTGCTATCAGAGAGATGGAGACTGAGAGACGGGAGAGAGAGAGAGAGAGAGAGAGAGAGAGAGAGAGAGAGAGAGAGAGAGAGAGAGAGAGAGAGAGAGAGAGAAGAGGAGAGAGAGAAGAGAGAGAGAAGAAGACAGACAGACAGACAGACAGACAGACAGACAGACAGACAGACAGACAGACAGAAACAGACAGACAGACAGACAGACAGACAGACAGACAAGACAGAGACAGAGACAGACAGTCAGACAGACAGACAAAGTAATTAACCCTAACCCTCCCAGATTAGCTAACCCTGTTTTGCCAACTGGCCAGACAGACAATGACTCAGACAGGAACGACTACTCTGGCATGCTTACTTGACATTCCGCATGAGTCTAAACTCCAAAATAAAGCAAAACAAATCACCGGTAGTCTGTCAAATAAAGTGACCCTGAAGACTGTTTTGTTTCATTTTATGTATTTATTCCTTTATTTCGAGGATCAATGAATATCCACTCATGTGTGTGTTTTTTGTCTTTACGTCCAGTTGTTGTGTGTAGTTTTGTAATAATATTAATTATTATTATATATATGTATAAATATAATTTGCATGTATGTATGTATGTATGTATGTATGTATGTATGTATGTATGTATGTAATAGTATGTATGTATTATGTATGTATGTGTATGTATGTATGTATGTATGTATGTATGTATGTATGTTGTATGTATGTATGTATGTATGTATTTTTATGTATGTATGTATGTATGTATGTATGTATGTATGTATGTATGTATATGTATGTATTATAATTCTATAACATGTAATGTATGTATACTATATATATATATATATATATTATATATATATATATATATATATATATATATATATATATATATTATATATATATATATATTATATATATATATATATATATATAATATAATAGATAATAGTATAGATAATAGATAGATATAGATATATATAGATATATATAGATATATATATATGTATGTATGTATGTATGTATGTGTGTGTGTGTGTGTGTGTGTGTGTGTGGTGTGTGTGTGTGTGTGTGTGTGTGTGGTGTGTGTGTGTGTGTGTGTGTGTGCACGCACCACGCGCGAGTGCGAGTGCGTGCTTGTATATGTCTATCTGTCTGTCTGTATCTTTGTATCTGTGTCTTTGTATCTGTTTGTCTGCGTGTCCGTGTTGCATGTGCAATATGCATAATGTACAGCACTTTGTGTCACGGCAGGCTTCTCTGATATTCTGGGCAGACTTCGTCTCCACAAGAGCAACGCCATCCGTTTGATTCTAGTATGCATATGTATTTGCTTCCCAATCAGAGTGACTTTTCCTTCATAATTTTGCCAGGGAAAAACTCTTGTTGACGCAGGTTCTTTTACATACAATAAATACATGTTTCACATGGGTCCTTGGTTTATTGTCTCATCCCCAAGCCTTGCACTCAGACCACCACTCACAGTCTAGATGACAATCTAACAGTTTCAGACACAAATGGGAATTAAACCACCACTTACTTTGAACCTATACAGTTTGCTTTCTAGCCAGGAGCGTTACAACTAGACCAGCTTGCATACACGTGCGTGCTTGCCAGCGTGTGTGGGTGCCTGCTGTGTGTTGTGTTGTGTGTGTGTGTGTGTGTGTGTGTGGTGTGTGTGTGTGTGTGTGTTGTGTGTGTGTGTGTGTGTGTGTGTGCATGCGTGCTTGAGTGTGTGTGTGAGTGCGTGCGTGCGTGCGTGCGTGTGTGCATGCATGTATGTATGTATGCATGAATGTGTGTGTGTGTTGATTATTTTTAGCACTGTCAGCTACCCATTCTAGATGATCTGTCTCTACTGTTTCTCTTCCTCCCAAGGCTGCAATCACACTTATCTGTGATCACATCTTTATACCCATTACAAATCTTACATTCGTACACTCATATCACTAACAAGCTGTGTTTTTAAGAGAATACCATTTATTTGCAAAACAGAAGTAAAAGAGTAACAAGAAAGCGTCATATACATAAAAAAGATCCATCATAAAAAGAATTAATACACTTGGGTTTATGCAAACATAGATTCTAAAATTTATATTCAGTTTTAAAGTTTGACAAATTTTAATCAAAAGTTTCAGAACAAAAGACGGACAGACATTTCACTAGTTTCTCAGACGTTATAATAAACCATGTAAAAGCTTAGTTAAAATATGATTCCAAATGCAATGCACGTATTGAACGCTTAATACCAAAGTCAGTGAGATTATAGTATCTTTTATCGCTACAGGGAATAAACTTCTCAACAAATTTTAAAAACACGAAATATCGTTATCATGGCAATGTACAAATAAAACCCTTCATTTTTAAACAGATGCACTGGGGAATCGCTGTCCAGATTTGTTTGTTTAATGAAAACCATACTAATATATGTGTTGCTTTTTATTTATTGTACACAAAGTTTGTGCATGATTTAGAACCAGTTATTTCACTGACATATGTTAAAGGTAAAACACCTTCTACCTGTAAAAATAGACTAGCTTCCTAATAATGATTGCAACAAAGCCTAATGCACACTAGCCGCAACAAGATGCGTTCAAGATTATGTTAAAAATGATGAATATAATTCAGCAACACATGATATCATGGTAAGAAATTATGGAAAATAATTGAGCCTTGAAATTTGACTTTTGTTCTTTCTGATAACCTGTCAAAATCAGCTTGGGTACAGTGCATTGAGGAAGTAAGAAAGCCCACAATACAATATACAATAAAAAGAATGACACATACACATGTCCAGTACACTAAGTGTCTTGCTCAGCTGGTTTCAATTACTATTTACAAAGCATTTCCCTATGGGGTTACATGGGATCAGGGAAATTTACACATATGAAAACTGGCTCCCCCTTGATTGATGCTGTGTTCTTGTTTCAAGATGGATGTGACGTGTGCTGTGTGCTGATTTTTCATCTGTTATACAGTGAGAGGATTTCTTGATGTGTATTCTGGTTGTGTATAGCTGATGTCACCTTTGTCCAGTGTAATTTTGTATGTGTCTGACTGAACTGATTGTTCCACACTGTGCTGTTCTGCCATCTGTACACTGTGGCCGCTGTCTGCTTGGATCAGTGTGTGTCTGAACATGGAAAATGGGGATATCTATCATCCATAGTGTTGGCATTACTGTGGTCAATGTTTGTGTGTGAAGTAGCGTGTGTCTTTCTAATGTTCCTTTTCGATTGAACTTTTTTCCACAGAATGTACAAGTGTATGGCTTTTCTCCTGTGTGAGTTCTAATGTGAGAAGTTAAATATTGTTTCCGGGTAAACTTCATATCACAATATTGCATTTGTGTGGTTTTTCTCCTTTGTGGGTTCTAATGTGGCGAGTTAAACCATTTTTCCAAGTAAATTATATCACAATATGTGCACTTGTGTGGCTTTTCTCCTGTGTGAGTTCTAATGTGCTCTTTTAAACTACGTTTTGAGGCAAACATCTTACCACAATATGTGCACTTGTGTGGCTTTTCTCCTGTGTGGTTCTAATGTGGCGAGTTAAATCATGTTTCAATGTAAACTTCATATCACAATATGTGCACTTGTTGGCTTCTCTCCTGTGTGGTTCTAATGTGGCGAGTTAAATCATGTTTTCCATGTAAACTTCATATCACAATATGTGCACTTGTATTACTTTTCTCCTGTGTGGGTTCTAATGTGCTCTGTTAAACTACGTTTTGAGGCAAACATCTTATCACAATATGTGCACTTGTGTGGCTTTTCTCCTGTGTGAGTTCTAATGTGGCGAGTTAGATCATGTTTCCAGGTAAACTTCATATCACAATATGTGCACTTGTGTGGCTTTTCTCCTGTGTGAGTTTTAATGTGAGAAGTTAAATTACATTTTACGACAAACATCTTATCACAATATGTGCACTTGTATGGCTTTTCTCCTGTGTGAGTTCGAATGTGGCGAGTTAAACCATTCTCAGAAACTTCATATCACAATATGTGCACTTGTGTGGCTTTCTCTGTGTAGTTCTAGTGGTTGTGTTAAACTAATTTTGAGGTAAACATCTATCACATATGTGCACTTGTGTGGCTTTTCTCCTGTGTGAGTTCTAATGTGGTTGTTATACATTGAGGCAATTTATCACATATTGCACTTTTGGCTTCTCTTGTAGTTAATGTGGCGATACTCATTTCCGGAACTCAATCCAATTGTGCACTTGTGTGGCTTTTCTCCTGTGTGGGTTCTAATGTGACAAGTTAAATCATGTTTCCGGGTAAACTTCATATCACAATATGGGCACTTGTGTGGCTTTTCTCCTGTGTGGGTTCGAATGTGGTATACTAAATTTCTTTTATGGGTAAACACCTTATCACAGCATATGCACTTGAAAGGCTTTTCTAATGTGTGTGTTTGATTGTGGCGTGTCAAACTGTCTTTCCGGCTAAGTGTCTTATTACAATATGTGCAGATGTATTGTCTTTCTCCAGCGTGGATTCGCATATGTCTTCTTAAGTCTTTGTTGTATTTGTATGTCTCCTCACAATGTGAACACGGGTATGAACTTTCTCTTGTATGGACACACATGTGCCTTTCTAGATTGCTTTTCCTACCAAATAATTTTCCACAATATTCACACAGGTGAGACTTTGTAAAACAATCCATGCATCCTGCTAAAGTAGTCTGTCTACTCTGAATTTTGTCACAGTCAGCATCTTTTACCTCGCTCAAATTCTCAGGAATAAAGTTATTGTCCACCACATTATGATACTGTGTAGTTATTTTGCACCCATGTCTTTGTTTGTTTCTCATCATTTCCCCTTTTTCAAAATTGTACTGGGTTGGTTTTCTATTGACTATTGTTTTAGCACTGTTGTGTGAAGCTTGGTCACAATTCTTCCATTCTGTACATGTGTTGGGGCTGTTTGCATTGCTTTTTTGAGTCAATGTTTGCTCACAGTCAGTGTACTTGTATGCCTTGGTTCCTATATGAGTTTGTCTGTGACTACGTAAATCAATTTTGAAAAGAAAGCCTTTCCACTTTCATTGCACTCAAACATGTTTTCTTTGATGTCAGTTTTCCTGTGTTTGTCAAAATCACTTTTCCTTCTGAAGTGTCTTCCACAGTATGTGGATGTATCTGATTTTTTACCTGTGTGAATTTGCCTGTGCTCTTCAAACATACGTTTACTAGTGAAAAATTGTCCACAGTCATTACACAAATCTGTCTTTTGTGTTGTGTGCTTTATGATTCGACTGTTGACAATTTGTGCAATTCGTGCTGCTTTATTTTCAGTTGTGTCCCAGACATCTTTAGCGAAGTGACTATCATCAGTTCCGTTGTGTCTAGATATGTCTTTTTTGTTTTTATTTGTGTTGTGTAGAAGCATTTCTATATTATTCTTTAGCTCTTCAACACCATTCCTGTTTATAACACCATTGAACAACAGGGATTTGTGAACATATACAGTGAAATCACACGAGTCCTTGATCACTTCGACTTCATCTGGGAAAGAAACACCTGCACCAAGGATCCCATATTCAGCAGCAACAGTTACGCCTTCTTTTGTGTCATAAATATCTGCAGTGTTGTTACAGTTACAAGTACAGGCAGTGTCCACACTTATGCTATTGCCAAATGGATCATACCAGTACTCGGTGATTTCCTGCTTGCACTCAATGTTCTGACAGCGTTCAATTGTCTGCTCTGAGAATCTACTTGGCTCAGGCAGGTCTTGGGCATGTTCATGTTCAGTCACTGAATCTGTGTTAACAGCTGCTTTGGTCTGTACTGAAGAGCCCCCTGTCTTGATGTTGGCTTTGCTGGGTCGCCCTGGGACACATTGGAGAACTGAAATCATCTGCAACAACAACAACAACAACAACAGGTGATGATAGTTGCCAAAATCAAGGTGGCAGGCTGTGTTTAGTTCTATACATGTTAGGATTTTTCTGTCGTGTGTTTGTCTGAGAGCTAGTCATATGTAAGGAGATGTCGTTTTCTTTCTACCTCCGTGTTAGAGATTTCTCACTAGATGTTAAAGCACTTTTGACAAGAAGCTGAAAAATGCGTATCTTTTTGAGGTACTGTCTATGTGTGTTTGTCTCCCCTTGTCCTAGACAGATAAGTCATCACAGAAAGGAGGAAGAAAAAAACAATGAATCGTAGCAACATTTACTCGGAAAAGTGTATCTTGAACAGCGTTTTGTCAGGAAAGAAATATGCACAGTAGGTTGTATAAATGGACCCCCACCCTGTGTGTATATAAGGATGCTAACATCTCCCCCCATTACTTACTTACATTTATTATATCTTGTAACAACAACTCTCTTCCTGTCATTTATAAAGGAAAATATTTAACCAACTTAGATATGTTCTAACTGAAATGGAAAATACCAGTTTTGACACAGGAACAATGAAATCAATGACATTACTTTTTTATATACTAGTTTTTTTCCTTGGGTAGAACTGTTTGGTTCACCAAAGTGAAAGATTTTTGTGGGTGCAACCCCCCCCACCAACACAACACACACACCAACACACACACCCAACACACCAACACACACACACACACACACACACACACACCACACACACACACACACACACACACACACCCCACACACACACACACACACACACACACCATTTACTTTTCTAAACATGACACATGTGTTCATGCTTTTTAGAAATTTTGTTATATGTTCTTACTAGATAAACAATGGACTACTCTTCTGAAAGCTGGAAAATATTTTTAACATGTGTGCCAAATATTTGTGTGCCACCAAACACCTTGGCACATTGGTTAGTGCCTTGGGTTATGGACTGGAAGGTCAGGTTTTAAATCCCATAAAAATCAGGGATTTTTGTCACTCCTACAGTGTGTACCCAGAGTGAGATTTCTGTGGGCTCATTGGGAAGACTGGAACCACAAAGTCGAGCTTTATCTACTTTACAGGTGTCATTTAGATGGTGTTGCTCAAATTACCTGACCAACACTGCGGTGTCTGTATCTCTTAGGCCCAGGTGAGGCTGGGGTATAATATGATAGGGAGCATAGTGTACAGTCCTGTCACGCAGTCATAAAGCATGTGTACTTCCATAGCAGCATTGTTTCATCATCCTCATCATCATTGATTATTATGTCATAAAAGAAAAATGTCTCTGATTGGGTGTATCACAAAAGATGAGGCAGCAAAAAAAAGCTATGTGTGCATGTGCACTTAGCCGGGTTTATAGTCTCTTCCAAATACCACCTTTACAAATCCCTCATGATATCTATCCTCCTATATGGCTGTGAATCATGGACTCTGACAGCAGAGTTAGAGAGGAGAATCCAAGCATTCGAGAACAAGTGCCACAGAAGACTCCTCAAAATATCATACA
>JASPKP010000432.1:12500-25000 GCA_030674155.1 Stramonita haemastoma | reverse complement strand
ATGATGGAAAATGTAGTGCGCTGCCATTAAGCTCCTCACAAGTCAGACCCACCACATGGGACCTGAGCGAGGTGATGGTTCTGACTCCTATCCCTGCAGGTTGTTGTCTGATGCTGTAAACTGAGGTTTTATGTGCAAACATATCCCTGCAGGTTTTAGGATGATGTTATAAACTGGTTTAATGTGCAAACATAGTATGCAGGGCATTTTGTGCATACATGTACATTCAATAGCCAAGCCACCTATATTTTTTCCCTTTTATTTGAAGTGGGAACTACTTATAGCCAGTGCTATGGGTTGTACCAACTTATAAAACATCCATCATGGGGATGCCGGGGTTTCAATACAAACAGCACCCCCAACTTCCTGGACATTCTGTGCAAGAAATGTCCACTTTTTATGTCCATCTCTTTGTGTCTTTCTCTTACCTTTCTATGATCTGTCTTGTTTAGTGTGTGCTGTCAGAGAGACGGAGACAGAGAGATGGGGAAGGGAGGGAGGGAGGGAGGGAGGGGGGAGGAAGGGATGGAGAGAGAGAGAGAGAGAGAGAGAGAGAGAGAGAGAGAGAGAGAGAGACAGAGACAGAGAGAGACAGAGACAGAGACAGACAGACATACAGACAGACAGACAGACAGAGAAAGAGAGAGAGAGAGAGAGAGAGAGACAGACAGACAGACAGACAGACAGACAGACAGACAGACAGACAGACGGATAAACAAACAATCAGATAGACAGACTTTCTCACAGACAAGAGCAGACCAGACCAGATAGTCAGACAAACAGCCAAAACAGACAGACAGTCAGACAGACAGACAAAGCAATTAACCCTAACCCTCCCAGATTAGGTAACCTTGTTTTGCCAACTGGCCAGACAGACGATGACTCAGACAAGAACGACTACTCTGGCATGCTTACCTGACATTCTGCAAGAGTCTAAACTCCAAAAGAAAGCAAAACAAATCACCGGCAGTCTGGCAAATAAAGTGACCTCGAAGACTTCTTTTTCGTTTTATTTATTTATGTGTTCGATTATATATTTATGAATTTATTTATTTATCTATTTGTTTTTATTTCGAGGATCAATGAATATGTACCCATGCATTTTTCCCCTTAACATCCAGTTCCTGCTTTACAGTTCTATAATAATATTAATTATAAAAAAATACACACACACACACACACACACACATATATATATATATATATATATATATATATATATATATATATATATATATATATATATATATATATATATATATATATTATATATATATATATATATATATATATATATATATATATAATTTGCATGTATGTATGTATGTATGTATGTATGTATGTATGTATGTATGTGTGTATGTGTGTATGTATGTATGTATGTATGTATGTTTATACATAATATCTATCTATCTATCTATCTATCTATCTATCTATCTATCTATATATATATATATATATATATATATATATATATATATATATATATAATATATATATATATATATATATATATATATATATATATATATATATATATATATATATATATATAATCAGATTGAAAAATCAGATTGCTCCAACTACAGGGGGATAACTCTTCTCTCCATCGCTGGCAAAATCCTTGCAAGAGTTCTCCTCAACAGACTAGTACCTGCTGTTGCAGAACACCACCTCCCTGAGAGCCAGTGCGGCTTCAGAGCTAACAGGGGTACCACTGACATGGTCTTCGTGCTCAGACAACTTCAAGAAAAGTGCCGCGAACAGAACAAGGGACTGTACATCACCTTCGTTGATTTAACCAAGGCATTTGACACTGTGAGCAGGAAGGGCCTGTGGCAGATCATGGAGCGTCTTGGCTGTCCCCCAAAGTTTCTCAACATGGTGATCCAGCTACATGAAGACCAGCGTGGCCAGGTCAGAAACAGCAACGACCTCTCAGAGCCTTTCCCAATCACAAACGGGGTGAAGCAGGGCTGCGTTCTTGCACCAACCCTCTTCACTATCTTCTTCAGCATGATGCTTCAGCGGGCCACAGAAGATCTTGATGACGAAGACGGAGTTTTCATACGCTACCGCACAGATGGCAGCCTATTCAACCTGCGGCGTCTTCAGGCCCACACCAAAACCCTGGAGCAACAAATTCGAGAGCTACTTTTTGCTGATGATGCTGCCCTTGTAGCCCACACAGAAACCGCCCTGCAGCATGTAACATCCTGTTTTGCAGAGGCAGCCCAGCTCTTCGGACTCGAAGTCAGTCTGAAGAAGACAGAGGTTCTCTACCAGCCCGCACCTCAGGTAGCATACCACCCACCTCACATTACAATTGGTGAGACAGAACTGAAGACAGTCCAGCAGTTTACCTACCTGGGATGCACAATCTCCTCTGACGCAAAGATTGATAAAGATGTAGACAACAGACTGGCAAAGGCAAACGGTGCTTTTGGCAGACTCTACCACCGTGTCTGGAAAAACAAACACCTGAAGAAAGACACCAAGATCAGTGTCTACAGAGCCGTGGTACTGACCACCCTCCTGTACGGCTCTGAGTCATGGGTCACATACAGACACCACCTGCGAATTCTGGAACGCTTCCACCAACGCTGTCTCCGCTCCATCCTCGACATCCACTGGAACGACTTCACCACGAATGCTGAGGTGCTGGAGCAAGCAGGGATCACCAGCATTGAGGCCATGTTGCTGAAAACGCAGCTACGCTGGGCAGGGCATGTCTCTAGAATGGAGGACCATCGCCTACCGAAGATGGTTCTCTACGGTGAACTTTCCACCGGACACCGCTACAGAGGCGCACCAAAGAAGAGATTTAAAGACTCTCTGAAGAAATCTCTGTCAGCCTGTCTCATAGACCATAACCAGTGGTCAGTCCTTGCTGCTGACCGGCAGGCCTGGCGACACACTGTGCATCAGTCGGTCTCCTCCTTTGAGGACAATCGCAGAGCGGCCCTTGAGGAGAGGCGAATGAGGAGGAAGAACCGCGTCCGCTCTACATCAACCCCATAATCGACTTTCCCCTGCAGCCGCTGCGGCCGGGTTTGTTTGTCACGCATTGGACTGAACAGCCACCAGCGAGCCTGCACCAGACGTGGACAGTGCCCTTAATCTTCGTTCGCGAAGCCAAGCCATGATGATGATATATATATATATATATATATATATATATATATATATATATATATATATATATATATATATATATATATATATATATATATATATATATATATATATATATATATATATATATATATATATATATGTATACGTGCGTGCGTGTGTGTGCAAGCGCGCACGCGCGCACGCGCGCATGTGCGTGCATGTATATGTCTGTCTGTATCTCTATATCTTTGTATCTGTGTCTTTGTATCTGTTTGTCTGCGTGTCCGTGTTGCATGTGCAATATACATAATGTACAGCACTTTGAGTCACAGCGGGCTTCTCTGACATTCTGAGGAGACTTCGTCTCCACAAGAGCAACGCCATCCGTTTGATTCTTCTATACATATGTATTTGCTTCCCTATCAGAGTGACTTTTCCTTCATAGTTTTGCAAGGGAAAAACTCTCTTGTTGACGGGGGTTCTTTGACATACAATAAATACATGTTTCACATGGGTCCTTGGTTTATCATCTCATCCCCAAGACTTGCACTCAGACCACCACTCATAGTCTAGATGACAATCTAACATTTTAAGACACAAATGGGAATTAAACCACCACTTACTTTCAACCTATACAGTTTGCATTCTAGGCAGGAGCGTTACAACTAGACCACCTTGCACACGCGTGTGTGTTTGCCAGCGTGTGTTGGTGCATGCGTGTGTGTGTGTGTGTGTGTGTGTGTGTGTGTGTGTGTGTGTGTGTGTGTGTGTGTGTGTGTGTGTTGTGTGTGTGCGTGTGCGTGCGTGCGTGCTTGAGTGTGTGTGTGTGTGTGTGTGTGTGTGAGTGTGAGTGCGTGCGTGCGTGCGTGTGTGCATGCATGTATGTATGTATCCATGTGTGTGTGTGTGTGTGATGATTATTTTTAGCACTGTCAACTACTCATTCCAGATGATCTGTCTCTACTTTTTCTCTCCCTGCCAAGGCTGCAATCACACTTATCTGTGATCAAATCTTTATACCCATTACAATTCTTACATTCGTACACTCATATCACTAACAATCTGTGTTTTTTAAGAGAATACCATTTATTTGCAAAACAGAAGTAAAAGAGTAACAAGAAAGCGTCATATACATAAAAAATCCATCATAAAATGAATTTATACACTTGGGCTTATGCAACAATAGATCCTAAAATTTGTATTCAGTTTTAAAGTTTGGCGAATTTTAATGAAAATTTTAAGAACAAAAGACCAACAGACATTTCACTAGTTTCTCAGACGTTATAATAAACCATGTAAAAGCTTTGTTAAAGTATGCTTCCAAATGCAATACACGTATTGGAAGCTTAATACCAAAGTCAGTGAGATTATAGTATCTTTTATGGCTACAGAGAATATACTTCTGAACAAACTTTTAAAAACATGAAATATTGTTTTCATGGCAATGTACAAATAAAACCCTTCATTTTTGAACAGATGCACTGGGGAATCCCTGTCCACATTTATTTGTTCTAATGAAAACCATACTGATATATGTGTTGCTTTTTAGTTATTGTACACAAAGTGTGTGCATGATTTACAACCAGTTATTTCACTGACATATGTTAAAGGTAAAACACCTTCTACCTGTAAAAATAGAGTAGCTTCCTAATAATGATTGCAACAAAGCTTAATGCACACTAGCTGCAACAATTTGCATTTAAGATATGTTAAAAACGATGAATATAATTCAACAACACATGATATCATGGTAAGAAATTATGGAAAATGATTGTGCCTTGAAATTTGACTTTTGTTCTGTTGATAACCCATCATAATGAACTTGGGTACAGTGCATTGAAGGAAGTAAGAAAGCCCACAATACAATATACAATAAAACAGAATGACACATACACATGTCCAGTACACAAAGTGGCTTGCTCAGCTGGTTTCAATTACTATTTACAAAGCATTTCCCTATGGGGCTACAAGGGATCAGGGAAATTTACACATATGAAAACTGGCTCCCCCTTGATTGATGCTGTGTTCTTGTTTCAAGATGGATGTGACGTGTGCTGTGTGCTGATGTTTCATCTGTTATACAGTGAGAGGATTTCTTGATGTGTATTCTGGCTGTGTATAGCTGATGTCACTTTTGTCCAGTGTAATTGTGTATGTGTCTGACAAAACTGATTGTTCCACACTGTGCTGTTCTGCCATCTGTACACTGTGGTCGCTGTCTGCTTGGATCAGACTGTGTCTGAACATGGAAAATGGGGATATCTATTATCCATAGTGTTGGCATTACTGTGGTCAATGTTTTGTGTGAAGTAGCCTGTGTCTTTCTAATGTTCCTTTTTGGTTGAACTTCTTTCCACATAATGTACAAGTGTATGGCTTTACTCATGTGTGAATTTTAATGTGAGAAGCTAAATACTGTTTCAAGGTAAACTTCCTATCACAATATGTGCATTTGTGTGGTTTTACTCCTGTGTGGGTTCTAATGTGGTGAGTTAAAGCATTTTTCCGAGTAAATTTCATATCACAATATGTGCACTTGTGTGGCTTTTCTCCTGTGTGAGTTCTAATGTGAGAAGTTAAATTACATTTCTGGACAAACATCTTATCACAATATGTGCACTTGTGTGGCTTTTCTCCTGTGTGGGTTCTAATGTGGCGAGATAAACCATTTTTCTAAGTAAACTTCATATCACAATATGTGCACTTGTATGACTTTTCTCCTGTGTGAGTTCTAATGTGTTCTGTTAAACTACATTTTAAGGCAAACATCTTATCACAATATGTGCACTTGTGTGGCTTTTCTCCTGTGTGAGTTCTAATGTGGCGAGTTAGATCAGGTTTCCGGGTAAACTTCATATCACAATATGTGCACTTGTGTGGCTTTTCTCCTGTGTGAGTTCTAATGTGGCGATTTAAACTATGTTTCCGGGTAAACTTCATATCACAATATGTGCACTTATGTGGCTTTTCTCCTGTGTGAGTTCTAATGTGGCGAGTTAGATCAGGTTTCCGGGTAAACTTCATATCACAATATGTGCACTTGTGTGGCTTTTCTCCTGTTTGAGTTCTAATGTGTTCTGTTAAACTGCATTTTGAGGCAAACATCTTATCACAATATGTGCACTTGTGTGGCTTTTCTCCTGTGTGCGTTCTAATGTGGCGAGTTAGATCAGGTCTCTGTGTAAACTTCATATCACAATATGTGCACTTGTGTGGCTTTTCTCCTGTGTGCATTCGAATGTGGTCTGTTAAACTACATTTTAAGACAAACATCTTATCACAATATGTGCACTTGTGTGGCTTTTCTCTTGTGTGCGTTGTAATGTGGCGAGTTAGATCATGTCTCAGGGTAAACTTCATATCACAATATGTGCACTTGTGTGGCTTTTCTCCTGTGTGGGTTTGACTGTGGTATAGTAAATTACTTTTATGGGTAACACCTTATCACAGCATATGCACTTGAAAGGCTTTTCTATTGTGTGGGTTTGATTGTGGCGTGTCAAACTGTCTTTCCGGCTACGTGTCTTATTACAATATGTGCAGATGTATTGTCTTTCTCTAGCATGGATTCGCATATGTCTTTTTAAATCTTTGTTGTATTTGTATGTCTCCTCACAATGTGAACAGGCGTATGAACTTTCTCTTGTATGGACACACATGTGCTTTTCTAGATTGCTTTTCCTACCAAATAATTTTCCACAATATTCACACAGGTGAGACTTTTTCTTTGTAAAAACATCCATGCCTCCTTCTAAAGTAATCTGTGTACTCTGAATTTTGTCACATTCAGCATCTATTACCTCGCTCAAATTCTCAGGTATAGAGTTATTGTCCACCACATTACGATTGTCTGTAGTTATTTTGCACCCATGTCTTTCTTTGTTTTTCATCATTTTCCCTTTTTCAAAATTGTACTGGGTTGGTTTTCTATTGACTATTGTTTTACCATTGTTGTGTGAAGCTTGGTCACAATTCTTCCGTTGTGTACATGTGTTGCGGCTGTTTGCATTGCTTTTTTGAGTCAATGTTTGCTCACAGTCAGTGTACTTGTATGCCTTGGTTCCTATATGACTTCGTCTGTGACTACGTAAATTAAGTTTGGAAAAGAAAGCTTCTCCACTTTCATTGCACTCAAACGTGTTTTCTTTGACGTGAGTTTTCCTGTGTTGTTAAAATCACTTTTCCTTCTGAAGTGTCCTCCACAGTATGTGGATGCATCTGATTCTTTACCTGTGTGAATTCGCCTGTGCTCTTCAAACATACGTTTACAGTGAAAAATTGTCCACAGTTATTACACAAATATGTCTTTTGTGTTGTGTGCTTTGTGATTGGACTGTTGACAATTTGTGCAATTCCTTCTGCTTTATTTTCAGTTGTGTCCCAGTCATCTTTACAAATATGAATATCATCAGTTCTGTTGTGACTAGATATGTCTTCGTTGTTTTTATTTGTGTTGTGTAGAAGCATTTCTATATTATTCTTTAGCTCTTCAACACCATGCCTGTTTATAACACCATTGGACAACAGGGATTTGTGAACATGTACAGTGAATTCACACGAGTCCTTGACTAGTTCGACTTCATCTGGGAAAGAAACACATGCACCAAGGATCCCATATTCAGCAGCAACAGTTACACCTTCTTTTGTGTCATAAATATCTGCAGTGTTGTTACAGTTACAAGTACAGGCAGTGTCCACACTGATGCTATTGCCAAATGTATCATGCCAGTACTCGGTGATTTCCTGCTTGCATTCAATGTTCTGACAGCCTTCAATTGTCTGCTCTGGGAATCTACTTGGCTCAGGCAGGTCTTGGGCATGTTCATGTTCAGTCACTGAATCTGTGTTAACAGCTGCGTTGGTCTGTACTGAAGAGCCCCCTATCTTGATGCTGGCTTTGCTGGGTGCCCCTGGGACATGTTGGAGAACTGAAGTCATCTGCAACAACAACAACAACAACAACAACAACAACAGCTACAACAACAACAGTTGATGATAGTTGCTAAAATCAAGGTGGCAGGCTTGTGTTTAGTTCTATACATGTTAGGATTTTTCTGTCGTGTGTTTGTCAGAGAGCTAGTCATATGTAAGGAGATGTCGTTTTCTTTCTACCTCCCTGTTAGAGATTTCTCACTAGATGTTAAAGCACTTTTGACAAGAAGCTGAAAAATGTGTATCTTTTTGAGTTACTGTTTAGGTGTGTTTGTCTCCCCTTGTCATAGACAGATAAGTCATCACATAAGCGGAAGAAAAAAACAATGAATCGTAGCAACATTTACTCGGAAAAGTGTATCTTTAACAGTGTTTTGTCAGCAAAGAAATATACACAGTAGGTAGTATAAAGGACCCCCACCCTGTGTGTATATAAGGATGCCAACATCTTCACCCATTACTTACTTACATTTATTATATCTCTGTATCAACAACTTCTTCCTGTCATTTATAAAGGAAAATATTTAACCAACTTAGATATATTCTAAGTAAAATGGAAAATACCAGTTTTGACACAGGAACAATGAAATACAATGACATTACTTTTTTATATACTGGTTTTTTTTTCTGGGGTACAACTGTTTCGTTCACCAAAGTGAAATATTTTTGTGGGTGCAACCACCCCCCCCCCCCAAACACACACACACATACACACATACACACATACACACACACACACACACACACACACACACACACACACACACACACACACACACACACACACCATTTAGGTAGCCACATTCTGACTTAAGGAGTGGTTTCTAAACATAACACATGTGTTCATGCTTTTTAGAATATTTGTTATATGTTTTTACTAGATACACAATGGACTACTCTTCTGAAAGCTGGAAAAGACTTTTAACATGTGTGCCAAATATTTGTGTGCCACCAGACACCTTGGCACATTGGTTAGTGCCTTGGGTTATGGACTGGAAGGTAAGGTTTTAAATCCCATAAAAATCAGGGATTTTTGTCACTCCTACAGTGTGTACCCAGAGTGAGATTTCTGTGGGCTCATTGGGAAGACTGGAACCACAAAGTCGAGCTTTATCTACTTTACAGGTGTCATTTAGATGGTGCTGCTCAAATTACCTGACCAACACTGCCAGTGTCTGTATCTGTTAGGCCCAGGTGAGGCTGGGGTATAATATGATAGCATAATGTACAATCCTGTCACGTAGTCATAAAGCATGTGTACTTCCATAGCAGCATTGTTTCATCATCCTCATCTTCATTGATTATTATGTCATAAAAGAAAATTGTCTCTGACTGGGTGTATCACAAAAGATGAGGCAGCAAAAAAAGCTATGTGTGCATGTCCACTTGGGCCTAGTTTATAGTCTCTTCCGAGGGACTTCAAGATTGAGTTTACTTTTCTCATCAAAGTGGGAAAGGGCAATGCTGAGAATTGAACATTATAACCTCATGGTCTACTTGTAAGGCAGGTAAGTATTTAACCATCCTGCCATTTTGCTTCTTATGGAACGATTCAAAATCATATTACAAATGTTCATAATGTTTCTAATTGCCTTAACATAGACTTGGCATTAACATTTTAGCAGACTCACCTTGTCCATATTTTCACAATGACATCCATCCATAAACTGACAGTGGCCCACACACCTCACTGTCAAAGTATCCTGAACTGTGCTCAGACATTTGTAGAGCCATGGGTGTGCTCAGTGTTCTAGGACGATGAACTGAATGCACGTGCTGCACGATTTTTTTTATTGTAAACTTTTGCAATGGTCAAGATGGGAGTAAAGGAACTTCAGAAAAAGTTAGAATAATTTGTTTCTTTTTATTTTTTAGCTCTTGGCAGCATTTTCCTGTCTTTGTCATTATGTTTGTGTGCCCATTGTATTACTTCTATCTGTCTTTCTAGCAGGCTTGATAACTTTTTGTTTGTCTGTTTATTTGGTTTTTATTATTTCTTGTAAAATCTAGGGTTCACCAATGATGGTGAGAGTCAGTGTATGCAATCATTTTAGTCCACCATGAAGGCAGCCCCATTCCAACTTTGGGCATGTCCGCTACGTAGGATGATGTTTCCATAACCTATTGAACACAAATGAATGACAGAACCTTCAACATGCATAATTATTTCAATCTGTTGCCTGTGAAAATACACATAGGGATTTAATGCACTAGCAGATCTGCACTTAAAGTTGATATGGGAGATAGTAAAAATCCCACCCTTGATTAACCAGATGCCAGTGATATTCAAACCTTCATCTTTATGGACCCAAGGCATTGAAGATGTCTGTGTGTTTGCCTCTCTGTGTGTGTATCTGAGCACTCCCATAGTCATCATGGCTTGGCTTCGCGAACGAAGATTAAGGGCACTGTCCACGTCTGGTGCAGGCTCGCTGGTGGCTGTTCAGTCCAATGCGTGACAAACAAACCCGGCCGCAGCGGCTGCAGGGGAAAGTCGATTCTGGGGTTGATGTAGAGGGGACGCGGTTCTTCCTCCTCATTCGCCTCTCCTCAAGGTCCGCTCTGCGATTGTCCTCAAAGGAGGAGACCGACTGATGCACAGTGTGTCGCCAGGTCTGCCGGTCAGCAGCAAGGACTGACCACTGGTTATGGTCTATGAGGCAGGCTGACAGAGATTTCTTCAGAGAGTCTTTAAATCTCTTCTTTGGTGCGCCTCTGTAGCGGTGTCCGGTGGAAAGTTCACCGTAGAGAACCATCTTTGGTAGGCGATGGTTCTCCATTCTAGAGACATGCCCTGCCCAGCGTAGCTGCGTTTTCAGCAACATGGCCTCAATGCTGGTGATCCCTGCTTGCTCCAGCACCTCAGCATTCGTGGTGAAGTCGCTCCAGTGGATGTCGAGGATGGAGCGGAGACAGCGTTGGTGGAAGCGTTCCAGAATTCGCAGGTGGTGTCTGTATGTGACCCATGACTCAGAGCCGTACAGGAGGGTGGTCAGTACCACGGCTCTGTAGACACTGATCTTGGTGTCTTTCTTCAGGTGTTTGTTTTTCCAGACACGGTGGTAGAGTCTGCCAAAAGCACTGTTTGCCTTTGCCAGTCTGTTGTCTACATCTTTATCAATCTTTGCGTCAGAGGAGATTGTGCATCCCAGGTAGGTAAACTGCTGGACTGTTTTCAGTTCTGTCTCACCAATTGTAATGTGAGGTGGGTGGTACGCTACCTGAGGTGCGGGCTGGTAGAGAACCTCTGTCTTCTTCAGGCTGACTTTGAGTCCGAAGAGCTGGGCTGCCTCTGCAAAACAGGATGTTACATGCTGCAGGGCGGTTTCTGTGTGGGCTACAAGGGCAGCATCATCAGCAAAAAGTAGCTCTCGAATTTGTTGCTCCAGGGTTTTGGTGTGGGCCTGAAGACGCCGCAGGTTGAATAGGCTGCCATCTGTGCGGTAGCGTATGAAAACTCCGTCTTCGTCATCAAGATCTTCTGTGGCCCGCTGAAGCATCATGCTGAAGAAGATAGTGAAGAGGGTTGGTGCAAGAACGCAGCCCTGCTTCACCCCGTTTGTGATTGGGAAAGGCTCTGAGAGGTCGTTGCTGTTTCTGACCTGGCCACGCTGGTCTTCATGTAGCTGGATCACCATGTTGAGAAACTTTGGGGGACAGCCAAGACGCTCCATGATCTGCCACAGGCCCTTCCTGCTCACAGTGTCAAATGCCTTGGTTAAATCAACGAAGGTGATGTACAGTCCCTTGTTCTGTTCGCGGCACTTTTCTTGAAGTTGTCTGAGCACGAAGACCATGTCGGTGGTACCCCTGTTAGCTCTGAAGCCGCACTGGCTCTCAGGGAGGTGGTGTTCTGCAACAGCAGGTACTAGTCTGTTGAGGAGAACTCTTGCAAGGATTTTGCCAGCGATGGAGAGAAGAGTTATCCCCCTGTAGTTGGAGCAATCTGATTTTTCCCCTTTGTTTTTGTAAAGGGTGATTATGATTGCATCACGAAGGTTTTGTGGTAACTTTCCCTGCTCCAAGCAGCAGACAAAAAATTCATGGAGCTTGCAGTGCAGTGTTTGCCCCCGTTTTTCCATAATTCTGGTGGAATGCCGTCGACGCCTGCAGCCTTTCCACTCTTCAGTTGTTCTATGGCTTTAGTTACCTCTTCCAGGGTTGGGGCTTTGTCCAGTTCTTCTTTCACTGGTTGCTGTGGGATCTGTTGGATCACTGCGTCATCAACAGTGCGATCAGCGCTGAAGAGGGTTTGAAAGTGTTCAGCCCAGCGGTTCAATATGGACATCTTGTCTGTGAGGAGTGCCTGGCCGTCAGTGCTGCGCAAAGGACACAACACTTGGTGAGAGGGTCCATAGACTGCCTTCAAAGCTTCGTAGAAGCCTCTGTAGTCACCTGTGTCAGCGCAGAGCTGAGTTTTCTGGGCGAGGTTAGTCCACCACTCGTTTTGG
>JASPKP010000432.1:0-2500 GCA_030674155.1 Stramonita haemastoma | reverse complement strand
CTTTTCTCCTGTGTGGGTTCTAATGTGGCGAGTTAAAACCATTTTTCGAGTAAACTTCATATCACAATATGTGCACTTGTTGACTTTTCTCTGTGTGAGTTCTAATGTGTTCTGTTAAACTACATTTTGAGGCGAAACATCTTATCACAATATGTGCACTTGTGTGGCTTTTCTCCTGTGTGAGTTCTAATGTGACGAGTTAGATCAGGTTTCCGGGAAACTTCATTCACAATATGTGCACTTGTGTGGCTTTTCTCCTGTGTGAGTTTAATGTGTTCTGTAAACACATTTTGAGGCAAACATCTATCACAATATGTGCACTTGTGTGGCTTTTCTCCTGTGTGAGTTCTAATGTGAGAAGTTAAATTACATTTCGACAAACACTTATCACAATATTGCACTTGTGTGGCTTTTCTCTGTGTGGGTTCTAATGTGGGAATTTAGATCATTTTCTCTGGTAAACTTCATATCACAATATGAGCACTTGTGTGGCTTTTCTCCGTGTGGGTTCGAATGTGGTATACTAAATTCTTTTTATGGGTAAACACCTTATCACAGCATATGCACTTGAAAGGCTTTTCTATGTGTGGGTTTGATTGTGCCGTGTCAAACTGTCTTTCCGGCTAAGTGTCTTATTACAATATGTGCAGATGTATTGTCTTTCTCTAGCGTGGATTCGCATATGTCTTCTTAAGTCTTTGTTGTATTTGTATGTCTCCTCACAATGTGAACAGGGTATGAACTTTCTCTTGTATGGACACACATGTGCCTTTTCTAGATTGCTTTTCCTACCAAAATAATTTTCCACAATATTCACACGGTGAGACTTTTTCTTTGTAAAAACATCCATGTCTCCTTCTAAAGTAGTCTGTGTACTCTGAATTTTGTCAACAGATCAGCATCTTTTACCTTGCTCAAATTCTCAGGTAAAAGTTATTGTCCACCACATTATGATTGTGTGTAGTTATTTTGCCCCATGTCCTTTCTTTGTTTTTCATCATTTTCCCTTTTTCAAATATGGACTGGGTTGGTTTTCTATTGACTATTGTTTTATCATGTTGTGTGAAGCTTGGTCACAATTATTCCGTTGTGTACATGTGTTGCGCTGTTTGCATTGCTTTTTTTGAGTAAAAATTTTCTCACAGTCAGTGTCTTGTATGCCTTGGTCCCTATATGAGTTCGTCTCTGACTACGTAAATCAAATTTTGAAAAGAAAGCCTTTCCACTTTCATTGCACTCAAACGTGTTTTCTTTGATGTCAGTTTTCCTGTGTTTGTCAAAATCACTTTTCCTTCTGAAGCGTCTTCCACAGTATGTGGATGTATCTGATTGTTTACCTGTGTGAATTCGCCTGTGCTTCTTTAAAACATACGTTTACTAGTGAAAAATTGTCCACATTCATTACAACAAATCTGTCTTTTGTGTGTGTGCTTTATGATTGGGACTGTTGACAATTTGTGCAATTCCTGCTGCTTTATTTTCAGTTGTGTCCCAGTCATCTTTAGCGATGTGACTATCATCATTTCCGTTGTGTCTAGATATGTCTTTTTTGTTTTTATTTGTGTCGTGTAGAAGCATTTCTTATTATTCTTTAGCTCTTCAACACCATTCCTGTTCATAACACCATTGGACAACAGGGATTTGTGAACATATACAGTGAAATCACACGAGTCCTTGATCAGTTCGACTTCATCTGGGAAAGAAACACATGCACCAAGGATCCCATATTCAGCAGCAACAGTTACGCCTTCTTTTGTGTCATAAATATCTGCAGTGTTGTTACAGTTACAAGTACAGGCAGGTGTCCACACTTATGCTATTGCCAAATGTATCATACCAGAACTCAGTGATTTCCTGCTTGCACTGAATGTTCTGATAGCATCCAATTGTCTGCTCTTGGAATCTACTTGGCTCAGGCAGGTCTTGGGGCATGTTCATGTTCAGTCACTGAATCTGTGTTAACAGCTGCGTTGATCTGTACTGAAGAGTCCCCGTTCTTGATGTTGGCTTTGCTGGGTGGCCCTGGGATATGTTGGAGAACTGAAGTCATCTGCGCAACAACAACAAACCCAAAACAAACAAGGTATGATAGTTTCTAAAATCAAGGTGGCAGGCTGAGTTTGTTTTATACATGTTCAGGATTTTTTTTGTTTATGTGTTTTCGAGAGCTATTATATGTAAGGAGATTCGTTTTCTTTCTACCCCTGTTATAGATTTCTCATAGATATTTAAAACACTTTTTACAAGAAGCTGAAAAATGGGTATTTTTTGAGTTTTCTGTCTACATGTGTTTGTCTCCCCTTGGCATAGGGCAGATAAGTCATCACGTCTTTCCAGAAAGAAAAAAAACTGAGCATTACCCCCCCTCTTGCAATCTCTCCATTGCTGCCCATACCACAGAGAGTAAACACAAGATCAATACCCTCTGTTACAAATGCTACAAAACTGCACCCTCCCACCTCTGTGAATGTCTTCACTTTTTTCACACATTCTCGCTCCC
>JASPKP010004324.1:10000-17847 GCA_030674155.1 Stramonita haemastoma | reverse complement strand
TTGTTTTATAACTTTTTTCAGCTAGGTGGGAAAATAAATGTTGAGTCATCTGGTGAAATTTTATTAGCATGGGTATGTTATGGTTAATTGATTGATAGCCTGCCAAACAGCTTTAGGATTGTGTTTCGATGAGGCAAGATTTTGGAAATATTTTTGTTTGGCTTTACGTTTTAATGAGTTTACTTTGTTTCTTTGTTCTTTAAATTCTCTTATTTTTCCTGCTTTTAATAGATCATCTCTTAAATATGTTTCTTTAGAATCTCAGTTGTCATCCATTTAGGTTGTGTTGCATGCTTCACTCTTCGGGTTTTGAAAGGAGCATGTTTATCATAGACTGAGTTAAATGTTTCTAGCCAAAAATATACGGCTTTTCTCTGGGTCTGTAAAGTTGGTAAACATGATTAATTGAGGAATTTAGCAAGTCAGCAAGAAATTTATTTTCATCAAATTTAACAAATGATCTATAAGTGACTTCCTTGTGACCAGCTATGGGAATTTTTTATTCCTTTTTTGTTCCATGTGAAACAGATAGGAAGGTGGTCACTGCAGCCACAGTTAGGAACACATATTTCTTTGATATTTTGCTTATTAGTTACATATATATGGTCAATGAGAGTTGCACTGGAGGAGGTTAAGCGCGTTGGTGTGTCAATAATTTGCGAGAGATTATAGGAATTTAATTTGTTTATCCACAAAGGGTGGGGTTTAAGTAGATTCATGTTAAAATCTCCCAATAGTAAAAGTTCTTTAGCATCCAAAGATGCTGCATCCATCATTATGGAAAATCTATCAACCCAATCAATTCTCTCAGAGGGATTTCTGTATATAAATCCGACAATAATGGGTTTACTTCGTTTGAGTTGTATTTCTAGCCATAGAGACTCTACTTGTTGGGTTTCAAGATGGTGAATACGTTTAAAGTTTATGGATTCATTTATATATACAACTATTCCTGTTGTTTTGGAGGAAGAGGGGTCTTTACGGATTGCTCTAAACCCAGGTATTTGGATTTCTTTATCAGATACCAAACTGGAAAGTCTGGATTCTGTAAATCCAAATAAATGAAATGGTTTATTTGAGTTGTGTAGGATACTATGTACATCAGCCACTTGTTTAAAATGCTGTTAATGTTTAAATGACCAATACGTAGTCCATCTTTTTGTGGCCAGGTTTTCAGACAGGGAGCCATGTTGCTGAAAAGGTAGAGAAGAAGAAGGAGAAGAAGAAAAAATAATAAAAAGTAATAATAATGATCACTAAAACCCCAAATGATTCTAAAACAGTTTAAAAAAACAATATCTATCAACTTAAACTGATCAAGTAAATACAATGGAATGGATAATAAGTGAATATGCAATAAAAAAAATTAAAAAAACTATATCAGTTTTTGCTGCACAAATTAAAAGGAGCAAATATAGTACTAATAAAAGTCTTGCTTTAACTGTTACCAGTTGAGATATATTATATCCTACAACAGTTATCAGGTATACACAATATCCTCAGGTCTAGGAATATTGTTAAAATCAAATCAGTCTTCTGAAACACTTTCTACAGGAAACACAACACGCAGAGAAATGTTTATGCTGTTTTCCAATATCCAAGGGAAAAAAAAAATAGTAACATAATTTTTTTTTTTTTTTAAATTTTAAATCCACTGTTGTGTCCCTTCTATCTGTCTTTGTCCATTTCAAAATTAGACTCTTCAATTTGAAGGTTAGCACAACACAGCACAGAAGTCAGTAAACACATCCACGGTTGTGAATAACTTCAGAATAATTCAGTTTGCAGGTTTGCAAAACACAGCATGGGAATCACAAAACACATCCCCTAACTTGGATAACCTTCAGTTTGTAGGTTTGCAAAACACAGCACAAGAGTCACTAAAGGCATTCACAATCTAGACGCATTCACAAAATCTAGACGTTCCAAAACTGACACTAAACAGCACAGGAGTTATAGCACAGGTGTCACTAAATGCATTTACAATCTAGATGCATTCACAATCGTAATCGATCCAAAACTGTCACTGAATGCATTCACAATCTAGATTGTTCCGAAAAAGCACCGTTTAGTACTAATAACACAAGTTATTTCAGCACAGCGTTTTTCAGCAAAGTAGGTATAGTGTTGAATGTTTTCTGACAATTCTTAATGTTTCATTTGCCGGCACCAGGTCCACAGAGGTATTCATCAAGGTAAAAAGGTTAATTTCCACAGGTAGTTTATATGCACACCTACAGACATACCCCCCCCCCCACACACACACACACTCAACACATACATGTACACACGCACGCACACATATATTCGCTCTAAACGTAAAACACACAAAAACACACTAATACGTGCGCGCGCGCACACACACACACACACACACACACACACACACACACACACACACACACACACACACACACACACAAGCGCGCGTTCACTCGCCCATACACACACATATACACACGCTGCACACACACGCTGCACACACACACACACACACACACACACACACACACACACACACACACACACACACACACACACACACGGCATATACGCACACACACATACACACACACACACACACAACAACACACACACACGGCATATACGCACACACATGCACACACACACACACACACACACACACACACACACACATACACACACAACACACACACACACACACACACACACACACACACACACACACACCACAGGCGCGCGCATGTACACACATACATACACACAAGTCTAACATACATGTACGTACATATAAAATATCATTTTAAAGTAAACTTAGGGCAAAACAAAACCATAAACAAACATAGAGTAGTAGCTTATGTCTGTCGCATGTTTTTCTTGTCCAGAGAGTCCTAAGGCCGGGACTGCATATATTTGGGGGGAGGGAGGGGAGGCATAAAGAAGGGCCAAGGTGGAGGGGGAGGGTACATCATTGAATACCATGGATAAGGGGGTCTTTTGGAAGAGAAATTTTGGTACCACATTTGAAAATCTTGGGTCTTGGAAAAAGGGTCTTCCGATTTGTTATGCAATGGATTGGAGAAGGGAAGTTGATAAGAGGGAGGGGTGGGAGGGGTATCTGGATTACTTGGTAAGTACGATGATTTGGATAAATTCTTAGAGCTTGGTAAGGGAGGGAAACTATCGTCATATTGATCCTGATCAGAGCTCTGGGAAAGGGGAGGGGAGGAGTGACTATGAGGGAGTGAGGGGAGAGGGGCAGAGCGACTTTTTGGGGGGGCAGAGGAGGCCTGTGGTCGAGGCAATGAGTTCTGGCCGCTGGTAGGCCTATGATCGTATTGGTTGCGACCCCGTGGTGGGATGTGGGAGGAGGGTGGGATGTGGGAGGAGGGGGGGTTGTTAGGGCATAGGCCTAGTTGGGCAGGCTGGGGGTGGGACAGATGTGGTAAGGGAGGACAGGGTAGTAGAGATGTTTTTCCACTGTCCAGCTGGCTTCTCCGTTGCCCTGCTCCTCTGCCTGAAGTTTCCGGCCTAGGTGGAAACAGATTGAGAGCCAGTCTTGCTGTGCCTTTCCTTGAGGGGTGGGTTGCGTCACCGTACAGGGCCAACCGAGGTGCTCCACTGGTTGTGGTGAAGACTGTTGAATGGTCGATGTACTTCACCCCCATGCCGTCACATGCCCGCTGTAGTTTTCTGTTGCTAGGGGCAATGACAGCATTGAGGATGTGACGGCCTCTGGCTGGTATGATGGCGGAGGCATGGAGTGTGGCTTTGGGGAAGGTGTGGCGGCATTGGGAGAGAAGGTTTCTCCATGTCTCAGTGCCAATGCCACCATCTTCGGATGTTGCTGGCAGCCGGCAGTCATTCATCCCAACATGAATGGTGGCACTCCTCACATTTGTGGCAGGTGGCTGCTGACTGAGCCACCCTGCTAGTTCCCGGATTGTTAAATCTGGGACACACACTTTCTGTGAGAAGCTGCCTGGGGGGGATGACCGGGAAATGTCCACTCCCTGAATTGTGGAGTCGCCTAAAAGGATGTTCGAGGCATTGGGATTGATTAGGCCTATAGCTCTTTTGAGTGGATGGGTGGGGTCTTTGGTAGGAGAGGATTGGGGATCTTTATTAGGCTTAGTAGGGAGAGGGTCTTTTTTTGTTGTGGAAGCAGATGGATCAGTGGCCAGGGAGAGAGAGGGAGAGGATACTTTCTGATCTGAGGGACAGTTAGGCTTTGGATGACTTTTTTTCGGTTTGGGGTTTGATTTGTTTGGGGGGAGTTTGGGTGAGGACACATTTCCTGAAGGGGCATGTTTTTGGGACAGGGTAGTTAAGTGGTCAATGTCAATTTTGAATGTCTGTCTGGCTTCCAGAAATGCAGCTCTGAGTGCTGTGATCTCTGCTTGTAGAGAATGTGTCACAGCTTCAAAGTCTGCCCTGGAAATACAGTTTTCATGACAGCATGTGGAGTGAGGATCACTGTCACTGTCTGTCATTGTGGTTCTGTCACTTGTGGCTAGGCCTAGCTGTTGGTTGTGGCCAGCAGGGTGGAGGGGGGAGGTATTGTTTGTTCCCCCCAGTTGGCACTGAGCCATGGTGGGTCCACAAGGAGTGGGGGAGGAAGAGTTTGTGTCAGGGGTTACAGCATCAAGGGGGTGGGAGGGGGAAGGAGAAGGAGAGGTGGTGGTGGCTTGTTGCTCCGTGCTATGCTGAATACAATCAAGCATATCAGCAATAGGGGAAGAGGGCGAAGACAAGGGATGGAGGGTGGGACTGGAGGGGGAGAGTGAGGTAAGTGAAGTGTCCCCCTTCTCTTCAAGGAGGCCAGGTGTAGTAGTTGTGGTAGGCCTAGTGGAGACAACTTCTGCTGGCTTGAGTCAATCTGTTGGCTTGAGTCCGATGATGGCTGACAGATGTCTGGTGTGTTAGCTAACACTTCCTCTTCAGCTGTACTTGAAAGAGGTGTCAACAGAGGAGTGTTCCTCATCACCCACACTGTCTTCCTGTTGGTCCATGATGCACAGCCTATTCCTAATACTATCACTTGATTGTTCTGCTTCACTAATGCATGCAATGTTTGTACTGTCTTCACTAGATGCTAAATAGTCCACTATGGAGCGAAGTTTCTTAAACTCATTATCTATCCAGTCATGACATCCCTTACCCTGCACTAAAATTAAGTTGGTGGTGTAATAGATATGTATTTTTAACTGCTTGCCTTGGTCTGTGCGTATCTCTAGGGTTGATTGAAAAAGATCTGATGGGGTGGGGGATGTAAAGTCAATGTCATCTTCAGTATCATAGATTTCGTGCTTTGCTCTATATTCTGTCCATGTTGAATTGAAAATTGGGGGGGGCATATTTTCCTACATATCTATGAAATAATGTATATCGCCAATGAGGCATGCGGGTGTGTATACATTCGAATTTTTTCTGGATAGAGTCTAATGTGTTCTGAATTTCTTCCAGTCTGAATTTCTTCCAGAGAGAGAGAGAGAGAAGAGAGAGAGAGAGAGAGAGAAGAGAGAGAGAGAGAGAGAGAGAGAGGGAGAGAGAGAGAGAGAGAGAGATTTGATTTATTTTTATATCGAGGATAATGGAATAAGCACTCTTGTGCTTTTTTTTCATCCAGTTCCCAAGTGTATGCAATTTTGCAAATGTCATCTGTTCCCATGGGCACACAACGGCCTACTCTTACGAAAAGCGGAACATGATTTAACGTGTGCGCAAGGTGTTCTGCATGCGTTCGCACACGGGACCTCGGTTTAAAGTCTCATCCAAAGGACTTTTGGGGGTGACGCTGTCCTTGTTGCTTCCTTGACGTTGTCCTTGTTTTGTTGCTCTCTTGACGCTGTCCTTGTATTGTTGCTTCCTTGACGCTGTCCTTGTTTTGTTGCTTCCTTGACGCTGTCCTTGTTGCTTCCTTGACGCTGTCCTTGTTTTGTTGCTTCCTTGACGCTGTCCTTGTTGCTTCCTTGACGCTGTCCTTGTTTTGTTGCTTCCTTGACGCTGTCCTTGTGTTGTTGCTTCCTTGACGCTGTCCTTGTTTTGTTGCTTCCTTGACGCTGTCCTTGTTTTGTTGCTTCCTTGACGCTGTCCTTGTTTTGTTGCTTCCTTGACGCTGTCCTTGTTTTGTTGCTTCCTTGACGCTGTCCTTGTTTTGTTGCTTCCTTGACGCTGTCCTTGTGTTGTTGCTTCCTTGACGCTGTCCTTGTTTTGTTGCTTCCTTGACGCTGTCCTTGTGTTGTTGCTTCTTTGACGCTGTCCTTGTTTTGTTGCTTCCTTGACGCTGTCCTTGTGTTGTTGCTTCCTTGACGCTGTCCTTGTTTTGTTGCTTCCTTGACGCTGTCCTTGTTTTGTTGCTTCCTTGACGCTGTCCTTGTTTTGTTGCTTCCTTGACGCTGTCCTTGTTTTGTTGCTTCCTTGACGCTGTCCTTGTTGCTTCCTTGACGCTGTCCTTGTTGCTTCCTTGACGCTGTCCTTGTTGCTTCCTTGACGCTGTCCTTGTTGCTTCCTTGACGCTGTCCTTGTTGCTTCCTTGATGCTGTCCTTGTTGCTTCCTTGACGCTGTCCTTGTTGCTTCCTTGACGCTGTCCTTGTGGTGTTGTTTCCTTGACGCTGTCCTTGTTGCTTCCTTGATGCTGTCCTTGTTGCTTCCTTGACGCTGTCCTTGTGGTGTTGTTTCCTTGACGCTGTCCTTGTGGTGTTGCTTCCTTGACGCTGTCCTTGTGGTGTTGCTTCCTTGACGCTGTCCTTGTGGTGTTGTTTCCTTGACGCTGTCCTTGTTTTGTTGCTTCCTTGACGCTGTCCTTGTTGCTTCCTTGACGCTGTCCTTGTGGTGTTGTTTCCTTGACGCTGTCCTTGTGGTGTTGTTTCCTTGATGCTGTCTTTGTTGCTTCTTTGACGCTGTCCTTGTTGTTTCCTTGACGCTGTCCTTGTGGTGTTGCTTCCTTGACGCTGTCCTTGTTGCTTCCTTGACGCTGTCCTTGTGCTGTTGTTTCCTTGACGCTGTGCTTGTGGTGTTGCTTCCTTGACATTGTTCTTTTGCTGCTGTGCACTGTTGTAGTCATGTTGCCACTCTGTAGTGTTTTTGTCCTTTTGGATCGGTGCAGAGTTGTCGTCCTGTTGCTGATGTGCATTGTTGTCGTGTTGTTTCTCTGCATCTTCATTTTGATTCAAGGACCTTCACGTCAAGCTGGTAAAAATGAGAGAGAGGAGAGAGAGAGAGAGAGAGAGAGGGAGAGAGAGAGAGAGAGAGAGAGAGAGAGAAGAGAGAGAGAGAGAGAGAGAGAGAGAGAGAGGAGAGAGAGAGAAGAGAGAGAGAGAGGTTATAATAATTGTGAATTTTTGCACTTGGTCAGTCACACATGCACACATGAGTTGTCTATATATCACAAGTGTTAAATACATGAACACACAGGCACGCACACAGCACGCACGCACGCGTGCCGCGCGCGCGTGCGCGCACACACCACACACACACACACACACACACACACACACAACACACACACACACACACACACACACCACACACAGGCACATACACAACAAAGGAGAAAAAACCCCACAACAAAATCCACAATACTTTTTGTTGAATAGACATCAGATATAACATATTTCAACTTTTCTTCATAAAAAAATCCAACATAACGCAGACAGAAAAAAAAAGACAACCACATGATTGATCAATCTTTCTGACAATACAATACTGATTCCTAAGGGAAACATATCCCTAGCTTAAGAACGCAGCAAGCTGAACAGTGGGTAGGAAGCAGAGGGGATGTTTCCCTCATTGGTAAAGGGAAAGGTAAAGGTGTCCCATAACCTAGGTGATCATAGGGGAGCAAGGCATCAGAGACCTCAGC
>JASPKP010004324.1:0-5000 GCA_030674155.1 Stramonita haemastoma | reverse complement strand
AAAGATGTGAGTTGGACCTGGTCAGCAGCTCAACAGGCGGCGTTCGAAAAGCTGAAAGAAATGCTCACCTCAAGCCCAGTCATGGCATACTTTGATCCTGCTAAAGAAACGTCTATCCTGGTGGATGCTAGCCCAGTTGGTCTTGGGGCGATTCTCGTCCAAGACAACAAGGCAATCTGTTACGCGAGCCGAGCGCTCACAGACGTCGAAAAACGCTACTCACAGACAGATAGAGAGATGCTTGCTGCTGTCTATGGAATCGAACATTTCCACTTGTACGTGCAAGGAGCTCCATTCAAACTCATCACTGACCACAAACCACTGCTCGGGATAGTCAAAAGCCGAAACCCAACAACAGCCCGAATTGAGAGATGGCGTCTTCGACTCATGCCGTACGAGGTCGAATTCGTGTACAGGCCAGGCAGAAATGAACAAAACCCAGCTGACTACATCAGCCGGCATCCTCAAACAACACCTGCCAGAGACAACGCTGGTGAGGAGTACATTGCATTCCTAGCCAAATTTGCAGTACCGAAAGCAATGACGCAAGGCGATGTTCGAGCTGAAACTCAGAAAGACCCTCAGCTCCAGAAAGTTATGCAGGCAGTCCAAACTGGACAATGGAGAAGTGACATTTCAGACTTTGCACGATTCAAAGACGAGTTATCCGTGCATGATGGACTTGTTCTTAGAGGTCATCGTCTCATTCTTCCGCAGTCACTTCAGAACCAAGCCATAGACATTGCTCACCAGTCACACCAAGGTATTGTGAAGACCAAGCAACTGATCCGGGAAAAAATCTGGTTTCCTGGTATCGACAAACTGGTTGAGAATGCTGTGAAGTCCTGTATTCCATGCCAGGCCACGTACAAAGGACCAACACAGAGAGAACCTCTCCAACCAACACCACTCCCTTCAGGCCCATGGGTAGCAGTGGCGATTGACTTCGCTGGACCGTTTCCATCGGGAGAATATGTGTTGGTGGTCACTGACGAATACAGTCGATACCCAGAAGTGGAGATCGTCTCATCCACTTCAGAAAGAACCATACTCCCCCGTCTGGACCAAATTTTCGCACGCCAAGGCTTCCCTGAAATCTGCAAGACAGACAATGGCCCACCATTCAACGGTCGAGGCTTTGCACAATACGCTGAGAGGAATGGTTTCAGGCACAGGAAAATTACGCCTGTGTGGCCTGAGGCGAACGGTGCAGCTGAGCGCTTCGTGGGAACCCTCAAAAACAATATCCGTACATCAACAGCTGACGGCCGAAACTGGAAGGAGGAAATCCCAACGTTTCTCCGAACATTTAGGGCAACGCCACACACTGCAACTGGTGTCTCGCCATTCGAGGCAATGACAGGACGGAAGATGAACGTCGGTCTACCCACAGCTCCGAAACATCTCTCTCCGGTCCCTGTGCATACTCGTATTGCGCACAATGACCATCACAATAAAGGAAAGATGGCAGAATACGTTAATGCCCGCCGTCACACTGCACAAGCAAAGATGGCACCTGGTGATTACGTGTTGGTCAAGCAGCCCAAACAAAATGCGCTGACAACGCCGTACAACACGACGCCATGTCTGGTGAAAGAGAAGAAGGGGAGCATGATAACAGCTTGCCGCCCTGACGGATCTCTCATCACCAGAAATTCGTCCCACTTTCGACAGCTGCCAGCACACATCAACATCCCTGGCGACGTTCCAGAACTCGATGCTCCAGAGGACCTAGACATCATTCCTGGAGACATCATTCCTGCTGAGACTCCTTCAACTGGAGAAACTGGGAACAACAATACAAGCTCCGACCAGCTTCCATCACCCAGTACAAGACGTTCAGGCCGAACCACCAAAACTCCAAATTACCTGAAAGACTACATCCTCAACTAATCCATTACGTCGATCTCGTACATGACCTGTCACTAGAGGACAACGTGTAGTTAGGTTGTCTCTCTATTTAGTCAAATTTAAGCATTGTTTGATATTAAATATCATTTATGTTTCTAGTCATTGTCAGAGAGCATCAGAATGCTCTGTAGTTTTGATTTGTGTTTATGGCCTGTATATCAAGGAGGACAGCAGTGTAGCTAGGCTGATCCAACTTGATCCTAAGTGATCGTGTAGAGTGGTCACAATATTGTATTCTTATTATCGCTAGAAGAGCATCAGAATGCTCTGTATTTTGGATTGTGTTTATGGACTGTATATCAAGAAGGACAGCAGTGTAGCTAGGCTGATCCAACTTGATTCTAAGTGATCGTGTAGAGAGGTCACAATATTATAGTTTTTAAGTGATCATATATTTTGGTCATATTAGCCTACTGAAATTTCTTTCATTTCATTTTATTCATGAAAGCTTAAACCTCAAGTCATATATTTACATATGAGTGAAGGACCTGAGTGAATTCGAAGAAACCATTCAGAACTGAGTGGACACTTTTTCATCAAAAACTGAATATCTTGACATTCAAGTTTATCATTTGTTCGTGCAGAATTTAATTTGATTTTATATGACGTTCTTATATTGGCACAGTAGGCATAACCAGTCACTCATGTGTTTGCATCCCTTTATTTTATTCTATTGGATGTTTTGAATTTTCTCAATGTCTCTGACATACACACCCACATGCAGCCAAGACATGTATTTGCTTACTGATGTGTATTCAATATATATTGATGAAGCCAAAGGTTTAATTTTTAGAAACCATTGAATTCAAATTAATGCACAATGCATATCTTCCTCAAATTTTCGAGTTTCGGATGTTACTCTTTGACAATTCATTTTCATTGTAATTGTCCATTCAAGTTGAGGAGGGATGTTGTGTCCAAAGCCTAACTGAAATTGAAAGTAGATTGTAATATGTAATATGAGTTATTTCCCTTGAATAAAAGGTCACTTCCGGTTCCAGCCAAGTGCCACGTTGTTCTGGTTTTATTGTGCGCAAGCCGTACGTTTGTATTTTGAATGCAATAGGCCACTAGCTGGTCATTCTCAAGAGAAACATAACAACAAGCAAACTAACATGGAAAAAAAAATCCACCAAAAGCAGTTCACCCAAAAATATTAAAAATGAAAGCGATAAGCACCAAGCATTCATTGCACAACAGTTTCTGGCAGTTGTAATAAAAACATTCCACAGTAGTCACCAAAATCATATACTTCATGAATACAACAAAATATTTTGATTGTATATAAAGAACATCAAAGTAAAAGATTCACAAATACTTGATTCCACATGAAACCAAAACCAAAAGCCATGTTTACAACTGTCTGCAAAATTAGACAGAAAAAAAGCAGCACATTCTTTCAAATGATTCATTTCACTGGTTTATGTGCGTGTGTGTTTGTTCAAATTTGCTAAAACTATAAATTGTTATTGATTGCTTGTGTGTTCTACAGGTTGAATGCAAGCTTTGATTTGCTTTTACAAGATATAGTGCTATATAAATTCCATATACCATTATTATTATTATTTATTTCTCATCTACACAAGCTTCCTGACAAATTCACCCAAACCTTTTCATTTTGTTTGAATTCAGCTTCTGTTGTTTCCAGCCCCACCTGCCACACAGACTGCATGCAGCAGAGCTTTCAGTCAGTGTCCCCTCTTTCCCTGTAAACCCAAACCTGCATGAATGGTCAGTCAGAACATTGCACTCGCAATCAGACGACCTGGGTTCAATTCCCGTTTGAGGAGATTTTTATCCTGGAGTTAACATCAGTGCTGACTCCACTCTCCCCAAAAGTCCTTGGGATGAGACTTTAAATCGAGGCCCGTGTATGAACAGAGGTGCATTTATACTTGGCGTTGGTGATACCACCCCATTGTGAGTTTTGGCAAAAGAGCTTGAGAACGACCCAAAATAAATGTCCCAAAACCAGACCTTAAATCCATATATACTGCTACTGGGGGATATCAATATTGTTCAATGAACAATGCAAAATGTTCTGAATTGTAGGATATGCTATATTATTGCTTAACATAGACAAAATCAAAGGCTGAAAATTTACTAAGTGTAAAGAAGGAAAAAGGAATGGCAGCCCAGATATCAAGTTATGTTTTTGAGTGGTCAGAAAACGGCTTAAAACTCTCTCTCTGTAGCTGCCAAAACAAATTTAATTATTGAGACATGTAGAAGGCAGTGTTATGAATTTGTGTAATGCAAATTTTGACCGTCTTTTGAGAAAGTCTAGGTGAAATGATTAATTTTGTTCATCGAACTTACTTCCGTGGGTCAAAAAAATCGGCTTTATTTGCAAATTTCTCTTTCAATCTCTTTCTTTAGGTTAAACAAAACATATCAAAATATTCTTCGTTTACTGACAATTTCAGTGATATGCGACATGTTTATTCAATTTGTGTAGTTGAGACATAAAAAGTATTGAAAGAAACACAAACAAACACAAATTTGGCTAAATTGGGTGTCAGGCTAGCCAAACGCTGATTGGCTAGCAGCGCTTTCTTTGCAGTAGCTTCCTAGAGTAGCCTACGGGGGGTCGCAGTCCAAATAGCGGGGTTGCGCAAGGCGTGAGTCATTCGCTACTTGGACGCCGACGAGAACACATCGCTGCGAGACCTCTCTCTCTCTTCCCTACGCTTGAGTCGTTTCCTTCGCTTCTACGCTTCTATCTTACAACCGCCATTATGTCTGACTACGCTGACTTCGCTCCCGCCATGAAGGCAGCCAGGCCCAGGCCCCAGCCCTGTCTTCACCCCAAGTACCCCGTCATGATCGCTGCTCCCATCACCTCTCTGAAGCAGCCGGGTGGCTCCACCCGCCGGGCTATTCTGAAGTACATCGTGGCCAACTACCGGGTGGGCAGAGTGCGGCAGGTCAACGCTCCTCTCAAACGGGCGTTGAGGCATGGGGTCAAGGCTGGCACCCTGGAGCAGACCCACGGCACTGGGGCTTCTGGCTTTTTCTGCCTGGCAGCAGAGGGCACGCTGGCGATACCCGAGGCCGAAGAACCCAAGGCTTCGCCGGCAGCTGAAAAA
>JASPKP010004323.1:5000-7500 GCA_030674155.1 Stramonita haemastoma | reverse complement strand
TTAACATAAACATGTTACACAAACACACAATCTTCTACACTTGTACCACCCCTTCCCCCCCCCCCCCCCCCCCCCCCCCCCCCCCCCCCCCCACACACACACATGTGGTACATCAACCCAAAGGGAGAAGCTTTCATGGAATATTGAAGCAGCAAGATACGCAAGCTTGTCAATGACAGTGGCAACAGTCTATCCCTCTCACACCTCGTAACTCGATCTAATTGCCTTTCTTTCCACGTCTTCTGACTGTTTTGTTATAATCATTGTCACTGGGGTTAGATTCTGATTGTGTGTGAAGCTAAAAGGAAATAACAGAGGGGTGGCATGTTTGTTTTAAGGTTTCTGTTTGGCTTGTTGTTTTTGAAGAAGAGAGAGAGAGAGAGAGAGAGAGAGAGAGAGAGAGAGAGAGAGAGAGAGAGAGAGAGAGAGAGAGAGAGAGAGAGAGAGAGAGAGAGAGAGAGAGAAAGGAGACAGTCACTCTCTTGCATAAGCTTAACACGTGTGCAAGCATGGGTGTGCTACAGGTTAGGTCATCTTTCTGTCTGCTAGTTTCCTGTGTATCTCTTTTGTGTTCTGAAGAACATACAAACATCATTATAAAAGAATTTGCATACTGTTCATGAATTATGCGCAGTTTTAAGCGTGTAAATGCCTACACGTACTACATCATAACATGGAGTGTTTACACACATCTCCACAATCATTCAATAATAATGCTAGCATAAACCTGTTATATAATCACACTCTTGCACTTCGTTTCTTCACATGCTCTGAATAAAATTGAGGAAAAACGCTTTTGTCTTTATTCTTATTGAAGTAACAAAGATGTAGGAACTTTACAGGTTGATGACATTTGTAACAGTCCATCAATTCCATGCCTGGTAACTCGACCTAATTGCCTTTCTTCCCACCGCTCCTGGAAGTCTGGTTTTAATCTCTGCCACTGGAGTTAGATAGTGACTGTGTGTGTACCTGGTCTTTAATGGATGTGAGTGTTGATAAGTTGGGGAGGTGTTTTTTTTTTTGTTTTCTGGTAGAAAAGAAAGAAGAAGAAACGTTTTCTCTTGTATGAGTGTTATTGTTGTTGTTGTTGTTGTTGTTGTTGTTGTTGACTGTCGTGTTGTTGTTGACTGCTGTTCCCCCAGCTTACCCTTCTGGAGGTAAGCCAGAATATACACTCTGTCTTATTCATCACACCTGGGAATGACCGAAGATACATTCATGGTGGGAAGTGCATGCATGTACATGCTTGTGGGAATGCATGTGTGCTCTTCATGAGTATTTTAAGTTGTCTAAACCTGGGCACACTACATACGAGCAGCGAGTATAGATCTACAGGCACGCTTATGGTCATGTTATGATAATTGTGTTACTACAAACCTGTTACATAAACATATTCTTCCACTATGTTTCCTCCTGTGCTGTATCATTCATGAGAGAGAATGATGTATGCACACTGTACAAGCAGCAAGAATCAGGAGCTTGCCAGTGTCAGATGTAACTGTCCGTCACTCTTCACGCCATGTGTAATTTTACCCCTTAGCCTTTCTTCCCAGGTGCCGTGGAAGTCTGGTTGTAATCATTGGCACTTGGGTTACATAGTGTGTGTGTGTGTGTGTGTGTGTGTGTGTGTGTGTGTGTGTGTGTGTGTGTGTGTGTGTGTGTGTGTGTGTGTGTGTGTGTGTGTGTGTGTGGATGTATGGATGGGGGGTGAGGTGTATGCATTTGTGAGTGTTGCTGATAAATGGAAATTACAAAGAGGAGATGTGATGGTGTACTCCTTTAAGTACTGGTGCCAAAAAGTCTGTTTTTTTTATAAATCTTAAAAAACGTACATGCATATACACGGATGTACCTGACAGTGTGTTAAATTGCCTGCATATTTGTTGTGTTCTTAAGTATATAAATACGTGTGGGACTACCCATATGCATGATGTTCATAATTTGGACGTGTCCATTTGTCGTTTGATGCCTGCAAATGCTACGAGTGAGTGTGAGCATTTGCACAAATGCTCACAGTCATAATTATAACAATCACATTAACACAAGCTTGTTACATGTTTCGTCACATCTGTATAATAGTATCAACCAGCCTTCATGCAGTATTCAAGCAGGAAGATGCTGGAGCTTGTCAATGTCAGTCACAACACTACTGTCCGTCACTCTCTCGTCCTGTAACTCGACTTAATTGCCTTTCTTCCCACTTCTCAAGGAAGCCTGGTTGTAATCTTTGGCACCTGGGTTACATGGTAACTCTAAATGCTGGTAAAAGGAAGATATAGTTATTTTTTGTTTTAGCTGTTCTTTTTTTTTTTTTTAGTTTTTATTTATTTTAAGAATAAAGCTAAAGGAAAAAGCGCCCATGTGCTTTTCTACAGTCCCTGTGTGCATGCGGATTTGTCAGTTTTGTACCCCGTGTGCGAACGCACGCAGAACATCTTGCACACACGTTAAATCCTATCCCTCTTTTCATAAGAGTAGGCCAATGTGTGTCGGTGGG
>JASPKP010004323.1:0-2500 GCA_030674155.1 Stramonita haemastoma | reverse complement strand
ACTGGGTATTTGTGGTTCATCACAGTGCTGCTTTACTGTCAGCCTGAAATTTTTTACTGTTTGTTTGGATGCTCTATTTATTTTCGAGTCTGTGCAAATACTATATGCCCGTGTGTCTGTCTGTGCCTGTCTTTCTTTGAGGGTGTGTGTGGGGGGGGGGGGGCGCAGGGTGTGTGGGTGTGCTGTGCGTGTGTGTTGGTGTGTGTGTGTGTGTGTGTGTGTGGTGTGTATGTGTGCGTGTGTCTGCGTCTGTGTGTGTTTTATGTGTGTGTGAGTCTGTGTGTCTCTGTGTGTGTTTCTTTCTCTGTGTGTCTGTGTGTGTGTGTGTGTGGTGGTTGTGTGTTTGTTGTTGTTGTTGTTGTTGTTGTTGGTGTTGGTGTCTGTATGTGTAAATGGTGCATTTTCCAAGAAGCTACCTGTACACATGTGTTTACAAAGTATCATATACACATGCAATTTGTGTCTGCCTGCAATATTCACGCGCATGCACACACACACACATACACACCTACACACACACCTACACACAAACACACACCTACACACACACTCCACACACACACACACACACACACACACACACCTACACACACACACACACAAACACACACACACACTACACACACACAACACAGGCCTGTACGCACACACATCCCCCCCCCCACACACAGTGCTTCCCACCACAAAAATCAACACTAAAACGTCCTAATCATGTTAAGGGGGCAACTCCTACACTACAGTACCTTTGAAATATCCCCCCAAACCATTAACCCTCTATCAGTCGCACTGTCCTCTCTGCCTTATCATAAAAAACAACAGGGGCCGTTTAGCACGTGCTGCTACTGCTTCTGGTTTTTATGTCTGCTTTGTCTATAAAGGAATAAAGGGGGTGTGTGTAGGTGCAACTGTGTATTTGCCTTCACCAAAGGATGTAGACTACTGTCAGTGCTGCTTTTAGTATGTCAACATGAATTTGGGATGTCTGTTGGTTGGGGAGTGAACAATCTGAGGAGAGAGAGAGAGAGAGAGAGAGAGAGAGAGAGAGAGGACGAGAGAGAGAGAGAGAGAGAGAGAGAGAAGGAGGAAGAGAGAGAGAGTCTGCGTGAGAGACAGACCGACAGACAGACAGTGTGTGAGTGTACATGTGGATATGTGTACATATGCAATTGCACATGTGTGCTTGCATGCATGTGTGTGTTGATGTGTGCCTGAGTGCGTGCATGCATGCATATGTGTGCATGCATGTGTGTGCGTGTGTGCATGTGTGCGTGCGTTCGGGCGTGGTGTGTGTGTATGCGCGTGTGCGTGCGTGTGTGTGTATGTGCATGCGTGCGTGGCGTGTGTGTGTATGTGCGTGCGTGTGTGCGTGTGTGTGTGTGGTGTGTGTAAGTGACAAATTGTGAATTATGTAGTTGCCTGTACCGTGACCATGCCTTTGCTCTGTGTAGGCTATAGATGAATGCTGTAGGCATACGTACTTGTGTATATCTAAAAATTCTCAAGACCAACACTGTCAACACATTCTCTCCATTCTCTTTCACTTCCCCATTACCTTTCCCCCCACTCAAATATCTCACGTAACAACACACACACACACACACACACACACACACACACACATACACACACATACACACCAGAAATCCACCCAACCCTTAACAATAGCCAACGATTATACTGCACACAACGTGGCAGCCTAGGTATAGGAATAATATAATAATTATTATATAATTTCCGCAGGTGTAGAACACAAAAGAAACTGGTTAACAAAACATGGTCCCTGGGGTAAGTCGTTAGCGTTCGTGTTTTGTCTGCTGGGCAAAAGACCTATGGACAAAGAAACGGGAGCCATAATTGTTTAGATATTGTTTCCATGGTAACTTTAGTCATATTTGTACAGCCGAGACGGGATAGCTCAATGGTCAGGAGCATTCGCTTTTCCCCAAGGCTAAAGTTAAGCAGCATTCAGCGTGGTTACCAAGTGGATGGGTGACCTTTAGCGCGCCTTCTTGGCTTCAGTACAGTCCCCCAATCCACCCAGCTGTAATTGGGTACCTGTCCTCTTGAGGTTCATGGAAGGTAAAACAGCAAGGGAGAGGAGATGAGCGCCGCCCTCAATATGCTGCACTCTGGAGAGGCTGGGTCTCTGATGTCTCGCTCCCGTACGACCAAAATAGGTTAGGGGAAGACCTTTACCTTTCTACAGCGGAGAGTTTGGAAACTTCACAGGTGTGAAAACATGGGAGTGAAGTTTTCATTTATATAATATTTTTAAAAATCATTAATTTTCATTCCTCTTTTCTCTTTACATGGATGTTATCTTCCAAGATAATATTATCTTGTTTTTTATGTTACACACACTGCCTTGTCAATGGATGGTAATACTCTGTGTACATGTGTCAAAGTCAACGTCACATTTTTATTAAATTCTTTTAATTTTGTGGATGGTATGTAAATTCAATAAGCAATACATGTGGAAATAGAAATGATAGTGGGTTTT
>JASPKP010004322.1:10000-17849 GCA_030674155.1 Stramonita haemastoma | reverse complement strand
CCTTTTTCAGAGTAAAACTGAAAATGTTTTAAACCATGTGCTGGTTTTACGCTGATGGGTCATAGAATTTTGGGGCTTTTTGTATTCAGGATTATTGACTGGGATGTTGGATACAATGATTTTGGTAGTCATGCTGTAAATTTATAAAAGTCGATAAAAATAAAGTCGGGAAAAAATGGGTGTGATAGCCTTCTCTCCTCACACTAACACACATTACACATCATAATCCATCCATTCATCCATCCATTCCATTCATCCACCTTCACCCTCCTTTACCCATCCATCCATCCATTATCTATCCATCCTTTTTACCCACCATCTTTTCATCCATCACACATACATACATACATCTAATAATACATACATACATACATACATACATACAACTACATACATACAACATAATACAACAAACATAATACATACATAATCAAACAACAAAAAAATACGTGAAAATTTTACAATACCTCACTCACACAAACACACAAACACGACACAAACATAACACAAACATCCGCTTTTAGGTAGAGAAAAAACATACATATAGACACACAGCACACAAAACATATGATACATTCACACACAAAAAAACCCCCAAACACACACACAAAGACGGGGAAAGCATTTTCCCCCACAAATGCAGCGCCACCCATCACTTTTGCTTTTTTATGAAATTTTTAAATGGTGTACTTGTTTCCCTATAAAAGCTGTTTACTTCTGAAATTGCAGGAAATCTTGTTTCCCGTAGGTTATTTAATGGCTAAAACTATTCCAAAGGGACCTCAATTTATCCTTTATTCGAAAGACTAGCACCTAGACCGCCATCAGGTCTAGTAAATGGGGGAAAGTTTTTCTGGCAAAAATGGGATTGAACCCGGACCTGGATTAAACCGGGGACTTTTCGTTTTTCTGGGCATTGTTTTACGTTTCCTTTTAAACCAGGATCCAGCCCAAAATGTAGTCATATCATTTCACAAACAAAAGAAATTTTTGGGGCACTTCATTGCAAAAAGCACAAAAAAATGGGTGTATATCCCATTTTTTTCTGTATTTGGCTTTTTGGTGCAGAGCAAATCAACTGATTGATTTGGGGGGATAGCAAGAAGATTGGTGTTTCTTTATGTAATTTTTTTTTTTTGTTTGGGGCCGTTTTTTCTCATCACTGTCCCCTTTTCATTTTTTCTCATTTTTTTCTCCTCTTTCTCTCCTCTCTTCTCTCTCTCATCTTACTCCCTTTTACTCTCCCTTATCTTCCCCCTTTTCTCTCTCCTCCCCTTTTCACTCTCTCTCCTCTCTTCTATCTCTTCTTTTCTCTTCTTCTCTCTCTCTTTTTTGTCTTCACACCCCACACACACTCTTTCTTCTCTTTTCTCTTCTCTTCTTTCTTTCTCCCCCTTCCCCCTCTCCTCTCTCCCCCCTCTTTTCCCCCTTTTCTCTCCTTCTCTCTTCCTTTTTTCCCCCAATTTCCCCCCCAAAAAAGAGTAAAAAGGAAAGCAAAACCTTTGTTCCCAAAATCTTTTCTTTTTTTTTTTTAAACTCCCATCGAAAATTTTGTTTTCGATGTTAAACTCTGAAGGGGTGTAAGTTTTTTTCATTCAACAAAAACCCTCTATTTTGGGGAGCCCTTTTGAGCGAATTCCTTGTTGCGCAATTTGGGTGTTTTACCCGATAGGGCACAGTTTAAAGTTCCTGTTTTATTTCCGCATGACAGGGATTTAGGTGTTGGTATTTCAACGGAAAGAAATAAAATAGTGTGCCATACCGTTCCTTTCTTCTTCCATCCGCACTTTTTAGTTTCTCCAGGAAAGGTCAGAAGATAAGAGTTGAGACGGAAAGAGTTGTAACCGAAACATATACCGCACACAAGCATCTACACACAGGGACAGATACACTTTTGCGCGCACGCGTGCATGTTCACGTACTTACACACCCGCGCATACACGTATAATCACACACAGACACAGACAAACACACACAGGCAAATACAGAGACCCACGCGCATACACACACAGACACAGACACAGACACAGACACAGACACAGACACACACACACACACACACACACACACACACACACACACACACACACACACACACACACACACACACAACACACACACACACATGTAAACACACATTCGTATGCATTCACACAGAACAATGGACAGAGAGTTAGAGACTATGAAAGAAAGAGAAACAAAAGCACATCACTTTAATCCGAGTAGAAGCTAACCGAAGTTCCCATGACTCCTTTTGAGATTCGAATTCTCGACCTTCCAGCTCATAATCCAAGTGCTAACCACTGCAAACATGGGGTTCCAGTCTCTCTCTTTTTTATATCTCCGTCTTTCTGTCCTTCATCCATTCTTCGTCTGAATTTGTGCTGTGCAACTTTTCTTTTGATTTTACATGGGTGGCAGAAGGGGGCTTTGGTTATATGGCCTGTATTCTCATATTATGTGTGTGTTTGCGTGTGTGTGTGTGTGTGTGTGTGTGTGTGTGTGTGTGTGTGTGTGTGTGTGTTGTGTGTGTGTGTGTGTGTGTGTGTGAGTGTGTGTGTGTGTGTGTTTGCGTGTGTGTGTGTGTGTGTGTGTGTGTGTGTGTGTGTGTGTGTGTGTGTGTGTGTGTGTGTGTGTGTGTTTGCGCGCGCGCGCGCGTGTGTTTGAGATTAAATTTATCTATTTATTCATTCATTTATTTGTTTTCAAGGATAATGGAACAGGCACTCCTGTGCTTTTTTACATCCGTTCCCCCTGTGTATGCAGTTTTGTTAATTTCGTCACCTAGCGTGTGTGTGTTTTGCGTGTTGTGTGTGTGTGTGTGTGTGTGTGTGTGTGTGTGTGTGTGTGTGTGTGTGTGTGTGTGTGCGTGTATGTGTGTGTGTGTATGTGTGTGTGTGTGTTTTGCCTCTTATGGATGAATTTTGACAGGCCAATTTGGCAGCGGTTTTGAGAGTACACAGAAGGGTGCTTTACTTGCTTGATTTTCAATGTGTTTTTTTTAAAAAAAATGGCATTTTTTCTCTCTTTCTCTCTCTCAGTCTTTGTCTCTCTCCGTCTATCTCTATCGGTTTGTTTGTATATCTGTTTATATATGTGTATCAGTGCATTTTTAAAACCACTCGCTTAGGCTATCTCTTCCTTCCATCCTTTCTTTATCCCCATCCACACATACACACACACACACACACACACACACACACACACACACATACACACACACGCACGCACGCACGCACATACACACATTCTCTCTCTCCCTCTCTCCCTCTGTGTCTCTGTCTCAGTCTATGTCCCTCTCTCTATCTCCCTCTCTGCTCCCTCTCTGTCTGTCTGCCAGTCTCTCTCTGTCTTTGTCTCTGTCTCTCTCTTGCTCTCTGTCTCTCTCTCTGTCTCTGTGTCTCTCTCTGTCTGTGTCTGTCTGTCTGTCTGTCTGTCTGTCGGTCTGTCGGTCTGTCTCTCTCTCTCTCTCTCTCTCTCTCTCTCTCTCTCTCTCTCTCTCTCTCTCTCTCTCTCTCTCTCTCTCTCTCTCTCTCCTCTCTCTCTCTCTCTCTCTCTCTCTCCTCTCTCTCCTCTCTCTCTCTAACTCTCTCTCTAAGCACGAAGAAGAAGATGACGCCGGCCAGCAATCATTACATCAGCTTAGGACCCCCCAGTGGACTATAGTGTGCTGTGTGTAGTAGTAAATGCTACTAACTTCACTGTCATTGAACACAGCACAACACAGCACAGCACAGCACAAGAGAAAGGAGTGTCCCCCTCTTATTTTCTTGTTCTGTCTTCACCACAGTCTGGCTTTGCGGTAGCCTAGTCAGGGGTAGAGAGGCCTATTGATTTGGGGAAGACACTGGGGGGAAAAAGTCTCTTCCCTTTTTTTGTCTTCGCAGTCTGGATGTTATGTTTGTCTGACTAGTCTAGTGGTTTGGAGTTGTTGGGGTTTTTTGTTGTTGTTTTGTTTTGCTGTTGTTTGTTTTGGGTTTGGTTTTTTTTTATCGTTTTGCTGTCTGTTTGATTTGGGGTCATAGTTTTCTTCTTTTTGTATTACAAAGTTTGTGTCAATTTACGTATATGGTTTTGTTTTTTAAATGTTTTATTTATTGTTTATTTTTTTAGTTGTATTTCTTTTTTATACTGCCCGTCTCTCAACCTCTCTTGCTAGTAGGTCTCAATATCTCTATCTGCCTGTCTGTATGTTTGTCTGCCTGTCTGTCTGTCTGTCTACCTCTGTTCTTCTCTATCTATATATCTATCTATCTATCCATCCATCTAGCTAGCTAGCTAGCTATCTGTCTATCTTTCTTTCTCTCTCTCATTCTCTCTCTCATTTACTTCAGCTCTCCACCTATTTTTTGAAACATATATATGACTGTACAATTAGTGTTTGCAGAATGACGTTGGTGTACCCTCCCCTTCCTCTTTTTTTCTTTTTTTTTTTTTCTTTTTTGTTGTTGTAGAAGGCTGGAAATAAAAGAGTAATAATATTCATGCTTATTACATCACCTTCTTAAAATAGATCAAGTCAATTCTCTGTCTCTGTCTCTCTCCATCTCTCTCTCTCTCTCTCTCTCTCTCTCTCTCTCTCTCTCTCTCTCTCTCTCTCTCTCTCTCTCTCTCTCTCTCTCTCTTCTCTCTCTCTCTCTCTCTCTCTCTCTCTCTCTCTCTCTCTCTCTCTCTCTCTTCTCTCTCTCTCTCTCTCTCTCTCTCTCTCTCTCTCTCTCTCTCTCTCTCTCTCTCTCTCTCTCTCTCTTTCTCGTTTGAAAGGAAATGTTAGGCTATTGTTCAAAATCTTTTGATATTTTTCCTTGTTGCTTATTTCCAGTGTTTCGCAGTGTGTGGTCTTCTATTTTTGTGGCAAAACTAATTGGTATAGGTGGAAGCCGATAGGAGTTATATTTTTCAACAATGAACAACTTCGTACCTTTTGTTTGTATATGTCACAGTGTGTTCTATGTACATGAAAAATGTGAGAAGCATAATTTTTAGTTTTGAGACGTTAAAGTATAGAAATAGTGTCACATATTCTATTACCCCCTAAACATCTAATTTGTGATTGGTAAAGAAAAAACATTGTTTAATGATAAAGATAAAATGTTAAAAAGGGTAAAGGTGTCCCATAACCCATGTGGTTGTTGGATAGAACGGCATCAGAGACCTCAGCTTCTCCAGGGGCCAGCATATTCAGGGCGGCGCCCATCTCCTTTCCTTCGCTGCTTTACCTTCCATGACCCTAAAGAGGGCAGGTACCCATCTATAGCTGGATGGACTGGGGGACTGTACTGAAGCCAAGGCGTGCAAACGGTCACCCATCCACTTGGTAACCACACTCAATGTTTCTTAACCTTAATTTTGGGAAAGCGAGTGCTCTGACCACTGAGCTATCCTGTCCCTTACAACATGGATAGACAGTCATAAAAAGGCGTGGGAGTAAAATGGATAGTGTTACACCACCAATATCCCCAGCCATATCAAGACTGGTTTTCCAAGCATGAGATGAAAAAAAAAGAACAATGAATATATGTTGTCCCCAGATAATACTTCTTTTTATTTGTTTATCATTTCAAAGAGGTTATATAAGAAAACAAATTGCTTTTATTTCCAGGGAAATTTTTCACTGCATGACATACATAGCCAAAAGCTAATCTGAATCTATGGCCTAGACATCGAGACTCTGGTATATAAGTGATAGAAAAAAACCAGCAAAGGCCTTATTTAGTGTGTGTGTATGTGTGTGTGTGTTTTGTGTGTGTGTGTGTGTGTGTGTGGTGTGTGTGTGTGTGTGTGTGTGTGTGTGTTGTGTGTGTGTGTGTGCGCGCACGCGCGCGTGTGTGGGTGTGTGTGGATGTGCGTGTGTCTCTGTGTGTGCGGGTGTGTGACTGTGTGTCTGTGTCTCTGTGTGTGCATACAAATACATAAATTGCGTGCGCGCGCGCGCGCGCGCGTGTGTGTGTGTAGGGCGGATGGGGTAGGATTGATCAATAGGTTTAGCGTTGTATTTGTTTGGGATGAGTTTTGACAGGTCAATTTGGGCCCAGAAATTCAGAGCACACAGCAACATGCTTCACGTTTTCCATTGTTGGCATGTTGACATTTCTGAATTGTATCCATCTCCCCATATTTGTCTTTGTCTGCTTGAGCCCCCCTCCCCCCCCCCCCCCTTTCTCTCTCTCTGTCTCTGTCTCTCTCTGTCTCTGTCTCTCTCTCTCAATATGTGAAAGTACATGCATGGATTTTCTGCAGCAAACTTCATCTATGGCGTTTCTATACAATTCTTTTAAAACACTGAAGTAGTGTTTCTTGTTTTTTTTAAGCTAAAACTTCAAAGAAATTATCTTTGATATCATTGGGAGCGTTCTGTGCATTGTTAATGTAGATCACAGGGAATTCTCAGTGGGCTACCATTTAAACTAACACAGATACAGTCATTGGTATTCCAAAAGAAAAGACGTCACGATTTTTTCTTTCCTTTAACTCTCTTTGCTACGGACAACAATCGAAAAGTATAACTGTGAGATATTTGATAAGACACAAACTTCTGCATATGATCCAATCAACTCGTTGATAGCCCTGACAAGAACAGAAGCCATAATCATGGTTGTCATCTTGTAAAAGTGTTAAACTACATAATACGATGGATGAGTGAGATAATTATGTCCGTGTTTGCACCTAGCATCTGTGTGTGTATTGAATCAGCCCAAAACCCTGTATGAAAATGGGAGTTACAATTGCTTGTTTACCATTGGGTAACCAAACAAAAATCTATCGTCCACACAGCCAAGTAGGGAACTAGACCCGATGATTTCACATCATAATAGCAGCATTTTATTCATTGGGGCTATTAACTCAGGCCTTGTTCAGTGGATGTATGGTGTTTATTGTAACTTTCGGTTTTTTTTTGGTTTGGTTCTTTGTTCCGTGTTTTGTTGTTGTCAACTGTGTTTAATATGCTGTTGACTTAGGATTGATCTTGACAAGGCAGATGGAGCTGACAAACAAAGCAAATCACACAGCTGCATGCTTCAGGAGTTCCTTCATCGGCATTTGAACATGTCTGAACTGTATCTGTCACTCTGCATCTGTGCAGATGTCTGTTGCAGATTGTCTCGGTGTCTTTTATTCAAACCTTAGTTCTCTCTCTCTCTCTCTCTCTCTCTCTCTCTCTCTCTCTCTCTCTCTCTCTCTCTCTCTCTCTCTCTCTCTCTCTCTCTCTCTCTCTCTCTCTCTCTCTCTCTCCCTCTCTCTCTCTCTCCCTCTCCCTCTCCCACGCACGCACGCACATACGCACACACGCACACACTCAGAAAATATCTGAAGGTGCTAGCATCATTACAGCCGCTTTAAACCGCAGTTGACTGTTCCCCGCCATGTAATTAATCACTGTCGTTGCGCACAGATCAGCACAGCACAGCACAGCACAACAGAATACAGCAAAGCAAAGCACAGCACAAGAGAAATGGGTGGCCCTTTTCTTCCTTCCTCTGTCTTCAACTCGTTGTCAGAAAGAAGAGGCTTATTGATTTTTGGGGAGGCAGGAGAAAGTTGTATTTCGTTGTCTGTTTGTCGTTTTATCAGCAAGTTTGCGTAGTTTGTTTTTGTCGGTCTGTCTGTCTGTTTGTCTTTCTAAATGTCTCCTCTCTCTTCTCCTGCATTAATTTTTCTTCTCTCTGTGTCTGTTTGTCTCTCTCTCTTCATCTTTTCATCACCTTCACTTTATCTTATTTTACTTTCTGTTTTATTTTTGAGTTTATACCACTTTATATCACAGCTGATTTCTCTGCATTAAATTCGGGCTGCTCTCCCCAGGGAGAGAGCGTCGCCACAAGGGCAGCGCCTACCCGTCTTTTTTTTTCTT
>JASPKP010004322.1:0-5000 GCA_030674155.1 Stramonita haemastoma | reverse complement strand
AAGCAGTGTTTGATATGACATTTTGTACCACGATTATTAGCACTAGCGTAAAGGTGTTTAATTTATCGCAATACATCCTGCTGTACATTGTTTTTACCCCTTTGCTCTTTGAGACTTCGATATCTGTATTGCAAAGAGATTTAACATCTTCTCTGTTTCCGGAAACAAAAAAACATATATCGGGTTTGTTTTAAAATAAGGTTAAGAAAACTGCTGTCACACGAAAGCCTACTTTTTATGAACTTTGTAAGACTGTAGGTTTGTTTTGAATGAATGCTGTCTAGTCATGCTGAATTGTTCACTGTCTTCAGGATAGGCCCTGGCATACACTGTAGACCTCTTTGTGTTTCTAGTGGTTAGAAAGGCAGAATCCCAACATGGTGGCGGTAGGTTCGAATCCTTTCTTTTTTTTAACTCAATCTGGCATATAAGTAGAAATAAGTGTGCTGTAAATCCAGTGAGAAGACAAAGAACTCAAGTAAAAACGTAAATCTGATACATTGGAGTGAGTTTTAGAGTTTCGATGAAATGACGTAGCCAACTTTACATGTTTCATGTAGGTCTGGAATCTCTTGGTGTATGTCTCTGACACCTGTTTGAAGCCAGAACAAAGCACAATCCTATCAGTTGTCATCAGGCCCAGCTCTGTTTCTGTCTGTCTTCGTCACCATTGGTTACCACGGGATGAATGAAACAAACATTCCGGCTGATGAGATTCCTGTAGCTTAGAGTTTGATATCTTGTGTTCACTGAGATGGGACTAAGCTTGCTCATTTGTGTAACACTTAAACCGAAAGACAGGCAGTGGGGCTGATGTGTGTGTATGTGTGTGTGTGTGTGTGTGTGTGTGTGTGTGTGTGTGTGTGTGTGTGTGTGTGTGTGTGTGTATCTGTGTGTGTGGATGTGTGAATGTCTGTATGATTGAGAGTGGTAAGAACAGGGCGTAGGAAAGTGAGAACTTAATAGCAACAGATTATCACAAAGAAGAGTAGTTATATATGTATATATATATATATATATATATATATATATATATATATATATATATGTGTGTGTGTGTGTGTATGTATGTATGTATATGTCTGTGTGTCTGTGTGTGTCTGTCTCTGTGTGTATCACAAAAATGTACGTAGTATAGACGTCTAAATCATGTCCCACCCATCTCTGTATTGAAGGAAACCTTTCAAAGACTGCCGCAAAGCAACAGCTATGAAAGGTTACGTCGATGTAGCAACAAGGCCTACAGCCTCGACTCTAGTGTCTACTTTTATTTCCTACCGCATAGTCTCCGCTCGAATCTCATAAAAAGATAAAGGAAAAAATAAACTTAAGATCAATTAAAGGGGAATAACCCCTTCTTGCACTACCTGAAATATCCCTAGCCTAAAACAAGTAATAACACCATAGGCAATTCAAATGTTCTCTGCAAGCAGCAGTGACGTGAAAACAACGAGAAATGAATATAAAATTCAAAATCTACACAATACTGCCCTGGATCTGTGAAACAAACGAAAACGCAAAAAACACCCCCAAAACACCCCCCAAAAACACACACAAACAAAAATTGAATAAAAAGCACTTTTCTGTCGGTTCCAATTTCTGCAAAATGTAACAGAGAAAGAAAAGACGGTGAAAAGATCAGAATAAAACTTCCAAAGCAACAATGATTGCAAGAATAGTTGGAATTTCAACAAAAACAATAAAACAAAAGCTTTGGAGGCATTTTTTATGGCATTACTTCTGAGACATTATAAATTCCAGAAATGTGATGATGCACATTACCTGTTCTCTTCAATAAGACATCAGACTGACATTGTCCTGGTATTCAATTGATCATCTGCCAGTGACATCTTATTGTCTTGGCTTGCTTCTGCCGCGTCTCCCTGTGAATAAACAGCGTTGTCATTTCTGTGTAGCACGTGCATAGGATGTCAACGGTTTACTGCCAGCACGAAGCGAGGAAGCGCTATGGTAATGGCTGCTGTCTCACCAGCACAGGTGGTGTGCACTCTGTGTGGTGGTTAGTGGCTGAAGACTGCAGTATTCTAGGTCAAGAACATAATAGGAGAGAGAGAGAGAGAGAGAGAGAGAGAGAAGAGAGAGAGAGAGAGAGAGAGAGAGAGAGAGAGAGAGGAGAGAGAGAGAACTCTGAACTCTGAAATGGGTTAATGTACTTCAGCCTTAGGCCACAATACAAGCAACAAAAATAAAGAAGGTGGGTGGTGGCGGGGAGAGAGAGAGAGAGGAGAGAGAGAGAGAGAGAGAGAGAGTGTGTGTGTGTGGTGTGTGTGTGTGTGTGTGTGTGTGTGTGTGTGTGTGTGTGTTTTGCATGGGAAAGCTGGTCGCATTCGTATCTGAAGAGGTTGGCTAGTCTGGTTTTGTTTTCAATGTCTGGCTTTGCCTCCTTTCTCTCTTTCCTGATCAGTTATCTAGTTTCAGCATACCTATCTCTTTTTCTCTATCTGTTCTTGCGTTTATTCCAAAATTAATGTATTTTCTGAATCACTACTCTTTATTTATTTGTTCCCTTTCTTTTTTCTCTCTCTCCCTCCGACCCCCCTCCCCCCCCCCCCCCCTCCTCTCTCTCTCTCTCTCTTCTCTTCTCTCTCTCTCTCCTCTCTCTCTCTCTCTCTCTCTCTCTCCCTGCCTCTCTCTCTCCACTCACACACGCACATGCACATACACACACACACACACACACAACACACACACACACACACACACACACACACACACACACACCAAAGCCGTGTAGTGGGGAAAGAGCCTTTTTTTTCAAAAAGAAGCCAAAACCATGATGCCACCATAAACTTATAGCAAAGCCACAAGATTCCACTTATGTTCAACTAGGTTCATTCACCTTGAGATAAAAACCACCTCATTTTAAGAGTAATATTGTGTGGTTTGTGTATTGCTTGTTACTTCTGACAAACTCTCTCTTGGATGAGATAAACATTTTCTGACTAAGATGTTTCAACTCTTCATGAAAGAACAGACCTCTTGGAGGTACACGAAATTAAACACTTCTACAGTCTGTAGACGAAAGTGTGTGAAAGTACTCACATCATAGCTCGCTCATTATGTAATGCAATCGTATCATGCAATTAGAGAATGCAGACTAATGCATATCTTCCGACCCTAAAAATCAACCCAAAGCTCTAAATTAGATATGACAATACAGATGGTCCTTAAAAATAGCAATGGTGCATCAGGTAAAAATATGTCAAAGTGCTCATTTTAAAAACCCATTCCCTCTATGATAGATAGAGTACGCCATTTTGTGGAGGAAGGAACAGATGCATGGACACAGATGTCATTTTTAGATACCATCCCCGAAGTCAGAATGCGGCTACCCTAGCTGCAGAATAAAAATAGTCACATAAGCAAATCTCACCATTGGTGAACCTCGAACCGAAAACAAACAACCTGTTTGTAATCAGCAAAGAGACACCAGACTGCTGTTTACCTGACGTGGAATGGATCATCGCTCAGTAACATCTGCCGCAGTGCTCCCTGTTGTAATATCCTTTGCCTGAAGACATCGATCATAGCTTTGACTCTTCCTTTTTTCCAGAAGCACGCTGCATACACTGTTTGAACGGTTTAGTGCCAGCACTAAGCAGGGAAGACCTGAATGGATGTCTGCTTCCTTTCTCTTTCTCTGTCTCTATCTGTTCCTGTTTATGTCCGTCTGTCGATCTAACTGTCAGTCTGTCTGTCTGTCTGTCTGTCTCTGTCTCTGTCTGTCTGTCTGTCTGTTGTCTGTCTGTCTGTCTGTCTGTCTGTCTGTCTGCTCTTCTCTCTCTCTCTCTCTCTCTCCTCTCCTCTCTCTCTTCTCTCTCTCTACTCTCTCTCTCTTCTTTCCCTCCTTCTCTCTCTCTCTCTCTCTCTCTCTCTCTTACCTCACCCTGTCTTTCTTTTTTTTCCCTCCACACTATTTTCCACTCTGTTAGTCAAGATGTACTTAATTTCAAATAAACTGATAAAACATAGAAAGAAATATATAAAAAATACAAGATATGGATAAGTGAATAAGCAAATGAATTTTTGAGAACATTGAAGAAGTAACAAAGACTACAGAAAATTGGATGACACACGTTAAGAAGTCATCAGATGATGTTCATCAGACACTAAAATGGTATCATTTCTCGATAGTATTGACCGCTTTACTTGCTACAGCTATATTTCTGCACCTAGTAGAAAGCAAGCACGGTATCAAACCTGTAGCACATGCAAGAAGATGACAACAGGTTTTTTTGGGTTTAATTTTTCGTCTCCACGGCTAGGTTTCTGGGTTCACCAATGGTGAGATTTTTTTCTATATGGGGCTGTTTTTTACCACCCCTCAGGGATTGTAACGTCAGTGGTTAGTGAGGAAGGCCTGGGGTAATTGCTGTTGTCTCTACAACAGAGGTTGTGTAATGTTGTCTGGGGGGTTGTGCCTGAAAAAACTTTAGTAGTTTTGTTTTACTGTGCAAGGAGTTTGCCATTTACTGTGGACGTTGGTCTGATCTTTTACGCAGAGTTTCTAATGGGGATTAGGCTTGGTTCTAAAGCTTCCTCTTTTGTCTGCCTGTGTTCCTACCTTACTCTCTTACTTCTTTTTTTTTTCTCCTCTGTCCATATTTCTCTCTTTCTTTAGTGTCTTTTTGCATTTTCGTTTGTTTGTCTCTATCTGCTTCTTTATCTTTCCATCTCACTGTGTGTCTGTGTTGCTGTCAGTGTCTCTATCTCTCGTCTCTTCAGTCACTTAACTAATCAATTAAGCAGTTAGCTCTTCTCTCTGTCTCTTTCTCTATCTTTTAGTTCTCTCTGTCTCCCTGTCCCTGTCTCTCTCTGACCCTCTCTTTGTCTCTCTCTGACTCTGTCTTAACCTCTCTCTTGTTTTCTTTTCTCTGTCTCTCCCTCTCCCACCCACCCACTTTTTTCTCTATCAATTTGCATATTAATCCATTTCATAGCCAAAGCTACCTGTTCTAACAATCAATATATCAGGCAAA
>JASPKP010004321.1:15000-17850 GCA_030674155.1 Stramonita haemastoma | reverse complement strand
TTTTCCGAAAAAAAAGTTTCCCCTTTTTTACCTCCCAAAGGGGTTATTTTGTGTTTTTTTGGGGTGACACCTTTTTTTTTTAAAAATTTTAAAGCTGTCCCGACCCTAAGGTTTTTTTGGGGCCGGGGTTTTTTAAAACCCGGGTTTTTTTCCTTGTGGCGTTAAGCGTGAGAGTCTTTAGCCCCCCCCCCCCCCCCGGGAAAAGGACCCATTTCCTATCGAAAGGGAAAAACCCCCCAAAAAAAGGGGTTTGGTCCCCCCTTTTTTAAAAAAACCCCGGGGTGGGGTGAAAAATAGCCGAAAAGGGGGCCTTTTTAAAGGGGGCCCCAACCCCAAAACCGAAAAGGGGGCCCCCAAAACCCCCCTTTTTTAGTTAAAAAAAGGGCCCAAAAACCCCCTTTTAACCACTAGAAAAAACCCCGGGGCCCTGAAACCTTTTTGGGGGGTTTGAAAATTTTTTTTTTTCCCTTTTCCTTTTTGGCTAGTTTTTCCCGGGGTTTTCATCAATGATGAGTTTTTTGCTTAGGGAAAACCTTTTTTAAAACCAAAATTTTTCCCCAGGTAGCTTTTTTTCCCCAAAAAAGGGGGAAAACCTTTTTTGAAAAAAAATTTTTTTTAAATTTTCCTTTGAAAAAGTTTTTTTCTAAAAACGGGGGCCCCAAAAATTTTTTTCCTTTTTTTTTAAAACCCCCTTTTTTTTTTTTCCTTTTTTTTTTTTTTTTCTTTTTGATCCCACATTTCTAATCAGGACACAAAGAGCTTACGACAGCGTCAAGTTTTGATGACGATCTCTGTGGAGAAGTCACAAAGTGCTTATGAAAGCGTCAAGTTGTGATGACGTAAGATGACCTGCGCCGCCTGGCGGCCGGACTGCAGGGCTCCGTGCAGCGTGGAGTAATAGTGCTGACTGCAGGCCTCTCCTGCTAGCTGCAGCACGGGGGTCTGCAGCACACACACACACACACACACACACACACACACACATATACATACATACATACATACATACATACATACATACATACATACATACATACATACATACATACATACATACATACATACATACATACATACATACATACATACACACACGCGCGCACACACACACACACACACACACACACACACACACACACACACACACACACACACACACACACACACACACAACACACACGCGCGCGCGCGCACACACACCACACCACACCACACCACACCACACCACACACTCACTCTTTCACACACACACACACACACACACACACACACACACACACACACACACACACACACACACACACACACACACACACACACACACAGAGCAGTCTTTCTAATTTGCTGATAATCATTAAAGATTGTCTCATCTGTCATCTTGTCAGCAGTAGCAGTTAATCCCCCTTATTAAGTGTTTACACAACAAAAACCGGTAAGTGCACAATTTATGGCGCTTATGTATGTATGTATGTATGTATGTATGTATGTATGTATGTATGTATGTATGTATGTATGTATGTATGTATGTATGTATGTGTGTGTGTGTGTGTGTGTGTGTGTGTGTGTGTGTGTGTGTGTGTGTGTGTGTGTGTGTGTGTGTGTGTGTGTGTATTAATGCTTATTCTTGTGTGCAGAGTCCGTGTGATGCGCTTACACCATCATTCGGGGTAGGATATAGCCTAGTGGTCAGAACATTGCACTCGCAATTTGACGACCCCGGTTCGATTCCGGTCGAGATTTTTCTCCTGGAGTTAACATCAGTGCTGACTCCACTCTCCCCAAAAGTCCTTCGGATGAGACTATAAACCGAGGCCCTGTGTGTGAACGCACGCAGAACATCTTGCGCACACGTTAAACCCTGTTCCTCTTTTCGTAAGAGTAGTCCATCATGTGCCGGTGGGAACAGAACTGATGACATTTACAAAACTGCATACATACGGGGACTGGATGTAAAAAAAAAAAGAACAAGAGTGCTTATGCCATTATCCTCGATGTAAAAGAATAAAATAAAAAATAATAAAATAAAATAAAAGCAGTCTTTCTAATTTGCAATCATTAAAAATATTGTCTCATATGTCATCTTGTCAGCAGCAGCAGTTAATCCCTTATTAAGTGACTGACTCCACACAACAAACACAGGTAAGTACACAATTTATATATATATATATATATACATACATACATACATACATACATACATACATACATACATACATACATACATACATACATACATACATACATACATACATACATACATACATACATACATACATACATACATACATACATACATATACCAATATACATTATAATGCTTGTTTTTGTGTGCAGAGTCCGTGTGATGCGCTTACACCATCATTCTTAATGGACTAGAAGCCTTGGCACAATTAGTCCTGGTGGTGGTATGCCATTATTGCTATCGTCGTCAACATTATCGTCGTCATCGTGATCATCACCCCCATCATACCTTTCCAGTATAGCTCTACCACTCCTACTGCTGCTATTATCATCGTTATTGTTGTTGCTGCTGCTGTTGTTGCTGTCATTATTATTGTTGTTGTTATCATCATCATCATCATCATCATCATCATCATCATCATCATCATCATCATCATATTATTATATTATTATTATTGTTGTTGTTGTGTTGTTGTTGTTGTTGTTGTTGTTGTTGTTGTTGTTGTTGTTGTTGATTATTATTATTATTATTATTATTATTATTATTATTATTATTATTATTATCATTATCATTATTATCATTATTGTCGTCGTCGTCGTCGTCGTCGTCGTCGTCGTCGTCATCATCATCATCATCATCATCATCATCATCATCATCATCATCATCAT
>JASPKP010004321.1:5000-7500 GCA_030674155.1 Stramonita haemastoma | reverse complement strand
GAATAAAATAAAAATAATAAAAATTAAATAAATAAACCATCACCTCTCACACATTACAGGACAATACCTACATGTCTGACATCACTACAGAACTGACAGAAAAGGGCAGCAGACAGACAGATCACAGCGGTGGCGGAGGTAGCCACAACAATGACCCTACTATACCTGGAGGTTAGGGACTACAGTGGCTGTGTCCAGGCGAGTACCGTCAGACAGACAGAACAGGAAATCGCTGAACTGAAGCACCGTATCTGGCAGATCCCTCTCATCCGAGTCCTCTTCTAAACAACAACAACAACAACAACATCATCAACAACAACAACATCAACAACATCAACAACAACATCAATAACAGCAACAACAACAACCACATCAACAACAACATCATCATCAACAGCAGCATCAACAACAACAACAGCATCAACAACATCAACAACAACATCAACTACAACATCAACAACAACATCAACAACAACAACATCAACAACAACATCAACAACAACATCAACAACAACAACAACAACAACAACAACAACATCACTTAAACAATCATCTCACCTGCGATATGGCCATGTTAGGTAGAATGTGTAGGTGCCTGGTCTTCTCCTGTTTTTCTTTTTTTCTTTTCTTTTCTTTTTCTTTTTTCTTTTCTTTTTCTTTTTTCTTTTCTTTTCTTTTTCTTTTTTCTTTTCTTTTTCTTTTTTCTTTTCTTTTCTTTTTCTTAACGTTCTTCAGCTAGAGCTCCGAGGTTCACCAATGATGAGATTATGCGTATGCTGCATGTTAGCTTTTGCCCACCTTTAAGGTAACTGCATTCCGACGTTGGGAATGTATGTTGGGTATGTTCGTGTTTCCTTAACCCATCAAACGCTGACGTGAATGACCGGATCTTTAACTTGCATAACTTGATTTTCTGCATGTGTGTATACACGAAGAAAACTAAGGCACTGGCAGATCTGCACTTGAAGTTGACATGGGAGATCATAAAAATCCCCGACCCTTAACTCTCTAGACCCTTCCGGGATTCGAACCCACGACTTCACGGACCCATGGGATTGAAGTCGAACAGTTTTAACCGCTCGGTTTAAACATCCGTTCTCCTGTTCTTCGGGCAAGAGGTCCATCCGCTGGCCTCAGGCGACACATTCCGTATTCAGAGCAGCTTGTTTATTTATTTTATTTTTTTAATTTATTCTTTTCTATCGAGGATAATGGAATAAGCACTCGTGTGCTTTTATACATCCAGTCCTCGTGTGTATGCAGTTTTGTAAATCTTGTCATCTGTTCCCACCAGCACACGATGGCCTACTCTTACGAAAAGCGGAACAGGATTTAACGTGTGCGCAAGATGTTCTGCGTGCGTTCGCACACGGGGTTACGCAGCATCGAGCGTGATTACCAATTGGATGGGTGACCGTTTGCGCCCCTTGGCTTCAGTACAGTCCCCCAGTTTACCCAGCTGTAAATGGGTACCTGCTCTCTTAAGGGTCAGGGGAGATAAAGCAGCGAGGGAGAGGAGATGGGCGCCGCCCTCGACATGCTGGCCCCTAGAGAAGCTGAAGTCTCTGATGCCTCGCTCCCCTATGACCACATAGGTTATGGGACATTTTCACCTTTACCTAGGTACAATACAAAAATAATACGATTGATATTGTTAAGCATAGGTGGATGTGTGCTGCTGTAGTTTGTTGATTCGGTAAAGTCCTGACTCCACGTTTCTCGTTTTTTTTCTCCTGTCAGGAAAAAAAACATCTGGACGATTTCTTCCATAAAAAACAACAATTCTATCCTCTATCTAAGGTGGTAGGTTTGGTGATGTTTGGTCTAGGTGTCTGTTTGTGGGGTTGTCTCCCTGCAGTGAAGATACCGATTCCATGTCATGTACAAGCCCTTGGGGTGATACTGTAAACTGACCATGGACAAACGCTGGAAGAGTATCTTTGGCACTCAGGAAATGTCCACCCACTGTTCTTATTTCAGAAGTGATCCATGAAGTCGGGGTGCAGCTAACTTCATATTTCTATCTATCTATCCCATAGTCCCATAGGGGACTGGATGTAAAAAATAATAATAATAATAATAATAATAATAATAAAATAAAAAAGTACATGAGTGCTTATTCCATTATCCTCGATATAAAAATAAAATAAATGAATAAATAAAAATAGTCTGGCGACCGTGGGGGCACCCCCGAAGACTTGACTACCAGTTTCCTCTATTCCTCTCTCTGTTCTGCCCTTCTGGGGGTTTTCTCGAGTTCTAGACCTGTCCATTCGCTGATGTTATTCTCCCATCTCTTCCTTGGCCTACCTTCGTAGTTGGCATACGCAAAATCTAACTATTGGCGAACCTCGGAGTTCTAACCGAGGAACGATTTTTTTTTCAATTCAGAAGTAAATCTGCTACGTTCGGTACCGTGGATGACACCCTGTTATCTGTAAAGAATTGATTTGTGTAATACTCATGCCTTTATGCTAGAGACAATATACCAGTGCTTGCA
>JASPKP010004320.1:15000-17851 GCA_030674155.1 Stramonita haemastoma | reverse complement strand
GGGCCCGTTTTTTTCCCCCCCCTCCTCCCCCCTCCTCTCCTTCCTCTTCCCTTCTCTGTTCTCTCTCCTCTCACAACACCCCCAAAACCACACACACACACACCCACCCCCCACTCCCCACACACATACATACATACTAACCGATATATGATTCCAGTCAGGTTTAATTCGCGTGGTGAGCGAGGCCCCCTTTTCAGGGTTTGTTGAGGGAAAGAAATTGTTCAGGGTTTGGTCTGGTCAGCCCCCGGCACTTGGGGCAGTGCGTCTCCTCTCCCCCCGAAACCCCCACGCCCCCGTGGGGGGGATTCCCCCCAAAGAGAAAAAAAAAAAAAACGGTTGTGATTTTTTTTGTTTTTTTTTGTTTAGTTTGGTTTTGGGGGTTTTGCGTGTTTTTTTTTTTTTGGGGGGGGGGGGTTTTTTTGTTGTTGTTGTTTTTGGGGGGGGGTGGAGGGGTGTTTGGGGGGTTGTTTTTTTTTTTGTTTGTTTTTTTGGGGAGGTTTTGTTTTTTTTTGTTTTTTTTTTTTTGGAGGGGGTTGGTGGGGGGGGGTGGTGGTCTTGTTTTTTTTTCTTGGTTTGTTTTTAAATGAGGGGCTTTTTTTGGGGGGGGGGGGGGGGGGGGGGTTTTTTCAGTATCATTTTTTTTGTCGATCATTTTTATTTTTTTCTGTAGGATTTTTGGGGTGGAAAATTTTTTTTTTGGTTGGTGGGGTTTTTTTTTTGGGGGGGGGGGGGAGGGGGGTTTTTTTTTTTTTATAGCAAAACTCAATTGATCGGGTTTGAGGTAACGCACCTGCCTTGAAATTTTTTTAAAAACCTGGGAGAAGATGTGGGGGGGGGGGCGGCCCCCCCCTTTGGACCCAAAAAATTTTTTCCCATCCCACGTGCAATATCCAAATCACTCAGTCCAGTGTGCTAAATTTAGGGGAGCCCTTCCTTTCACCTAGTCGGACACGGTTTTTTGTTCCTGTTTAAATTTAAACCCCTAACCAAATTGGTCATAGTTTTAGCCCAACAGATTGGATCTCCTTTTTTTTTTTGGGAAAATTTTCCACAATCAAGATTTCACAACACGAAAAAACCCCCGTTATACACAATTTAAAACAACCCGAAAAAAGGTCTCAAAAAAATATTTTATAGCAAATGTAGATTCCTGAAGTGGTGGGGGCGTTTGCCACCCCCCCGAGGCGATTTTGATAACCTTGGACAGTAGTCGGCTAGGCAGAACTGACAGTAGGGGCTGCGCGCGGTTCTCATGTGCATTAGTGGAGGGATGCAGGAAATGAGAAAAAATTTTACCCCCCGGCTGACCCCAGGGGTTTGGGGATGGGATGGATTAGCGGAAAGCAGGGGACAGTGGGGGAAAAAAAATGGACAGCTGTGATCTATAGATGAGTAGTGGTCTGAGTGCTAGTCTTTTTGGATGAGATAAAAAACCAAGAACCTGTGTGTTACAGTACACCATATTAATATTGGGCCCTTTTAAAAGAATCACGGCAAAAAGGGACGTTGTGTCCCGGAAAATTTGTGGAAAAAAATAAAACCCTCTTTGTAGCTTCTGAAAAAATTTGTAAGGGTTTGGGGTTTTTTTGTCGCTTTTGTTTATGTTCTTTTTTTTTGTTTTGTTTTGCCAGTTGAAGGCAAACTAAAAAAAAATATGAAACAAACACAAGCAAACAACTCAACCAACCAGACAAAAATATTCCGCTAAGAGTGACATTTTTTACTTTGATTTCCTCTGTGAAACTCTTTTAAGAGGCTGGGGGTGTTGTGTGTGTTGTTGGGTTGTGTGTTGTTGTGTGTTGTGTGTGTTGTGTGTGTTTTGGTTTGGGTGGTGTGGTGTGTGTGTGTTTTGGTCGGGGTGATGCGTGCGGTGTGGGTGGTGTGTTTGTGCATGAACAGAAAAAGGAGGAGGGTGGGGGGGGGGGGGGGGGTGGGGTTTGTTTGTGGTGTGTGGGGGGGGGGGGGGGGGGGGGGGGTTACGTGAAATAAAAGTAAAAAGCACAAATAAACTAAAAAAATCAACACACACCACCCACACAATGACTCAGAGAAGGGGCCCATGCTGAGAAAAAGGCACCAATTCCTCTTCTGTCTGTTCTGTCTGAGGGCAGTCTCTTTCTCTCCCCCCTCTCTCTCTCTCTCTCTTCTCTCCCCTCTCTCTTCTTCTCTCTCTCTCTCTCTCTCTCTTTTTTCCCCTACAAGTGTGTGTGGGTGTTTTGTTTTGGAGGGGAAGAAGGCGCCCTGGGGCGGCATTCAGTGTTTTTAACGACAGGGCAGGAAGAGAGAGAGAGAGAAAGGTGAGGAGCAAAAGAGACAAAAAAGAGGAGAAAATGTTTCAAACAGACTATGAAGGCAGGTATTAGGGCAGGGGGCAGTTTAAAGAGGTACGCCTGTTGAGGAGAGGAGTGTGGGTGTGGAATGTGTATGTATAAGCTTTAAAAGTGTACAAATGTTTTACCGTTTCTTTAAACAAATTGGTCAGACATGTGGGGCTGTAAAATTCATTCCAGCATTTCTTTTTTTGCAAGTATGCACACAAAGCGTTTTGGTGTTACGCATGAAAGGGCCCCTCTCTCTCTCTCTCTCTTAATTGTTTTGTTTAATTGAGGTTATTTTTTATCTTGATGTTATTCTGAAAAGGGAGGGGGAAAAGGATGTAAAAAAAGCAACGAGGGGATTATTATTATCCTCGAAAAAAAAGAATTTTCCTTGCCTTGCCTTGCCTTGCCTTGTCTCCCTCCCCTCTGTCTCTCTCTTCTGGGTTTTTCTCTCTCTTTTCCCCTCTCTCTTTCCCTCCCACCATTAACAAATTAGATTTTCCTTCTCTTACCCTCCTTTTCCTCCTATCTTG
>JASPKP010004319.1:2500-12500 GCA_030674155.1 Stramonita haemastoma | reverse complement strand
AGGGGGAGGGGGGGGGAGGGAGGGACAGGATGCAATTAATGTAGGAAATAGAAGGGGAGTGTTAAAAGTGTTATCAGTGTGTGTGTGTCTGCGCGCGCGCCCGAGAGTGTGTGTATGCGTGCGTGCGTGCGTGTGCTTGCGCGCGCGCGCGCGCACGTGTGTGTGTGAGCGTGTGTGTGCAGTGTGTGTGAGTGCGCGCCTGTATGTATGTGTGTGTGTGTGTGTGCGTGCGTACGCCCCTGCGTGTGCGCCTGTCAGTGTATGTGTGTATTAGTGTGCGTGTGTGTGTGCGTGCGTGCGCGTATGTGTGTGCGCGAGTACGTGCATGTGTGTGTGTGTGTTTAAGTGTTTGTAAGTGTTTGTGTCTTGGAGTGAGTGAGAGAGAGAGAGTGTGTGTTTGTGTGTGGTGTGTGTGTGTGTGTGTGTGTGTGTGTGTGTGTGTGTGTGTGTGTGTGTGTGTGTGTGTGTGTGTGTGTTGCGTGCGTGCGTGCTTCCGCACCCGCGTGGTTGTTTTGTGTTTGTTTGTTTGTTTGTGTGTGTTGTGTGTGTGTGTGTGTGTGTGTGTGTGTGTGTGTGTGTGTGTGTGTGTGTGTGTGTGTGTGTGTGTGTGTATGTGTGTGTGTGTATGTGTGTGTGAGTGTGGTGTGTGTGTGCGTGTGTAGCGTGTGTGTGTGTGTGTGTGTACAGTGTGTGTGTATGTGTGTGTGTGTTGTGGTTGTGTGTGTGTTTAGTGTGTGTGGTGTGTGAGGTGTGTGTAGAGTGTGGGTGTGGTGTTTATGTGTGTATGTGTTGTGCGTGTTGCGTTTTAGCTGGTGAGTGGTGGGGGGGGTGTTTATGTATGTGGTGTAAGCAATTTCCTTCAATCTGAATTTGTTTTTTATCTTTAACCTTTTTCTTTTGCGTTGGTAACTCATCTTATGACGTGGCTGACAGATTCCATTTTTGGATTTACTTCCTTGCAGTCTGGTTGCATCTTAAACGCTTTTCATTTAACGCTTGTAACTCATACATACATACATGACGTGGCTACATATCATCTTGACTTACGCTCTTGCGCGGGCACCACACGAGCACAATCTCCTACTCTCTTCATCCTCATCTCTCTCATACTCTCTCGCTCTCCTCCTCACACCTCTCTCTCTCCTCTCTCTCCCTCTCTCTCTCTCTCTCTCTCTCTCTCTCTCTCTCTCTCTCTCTCTCTCTCCCTCCTCCCCCCTCTCCCCCCCTCTCTCTTCCCCCTCTCTCTTCCCCCCCCCTCACTCTCCTCTCTCTCCCCCTCCTCCCCCCACTCTCTCTCTCCCCTCCCTCCCCTCCCCCCACCTCTCCCCTCTCTCCCTCCCCCCTCTCTCTCTCCCCCCCCCTCTCTCTCCTCTCTGTCTCTCTCTCCCCCCACTCTCTCTCTCCCCTCCCCCCCCCCCCCCCCCCCCCTCCCTCCCCCCCCCCCCTCCTCTCTCCCCCTCTCTCCACCTTACTCAGGGTTGTGACGTGTCTAACAGGAGGTAGGTAGGGGTGCACCATCCCTGGAGAAAGCTGAGATCTGTGGAGAACACCTGTACTGTCTGCTACATACAGTCTGCATCCTTTCCCCTATCTTACTGCTTCACCAGCTCTATAACGCAAACACCGCTGCCCCTCCCCCCCCCCCCTCTCCACTCCTTCACTCTCACGCTAACAACAAACAGTCATGCTACTAATCAGCTGTTGTTGGACATTCCCTAGCTTAACGCCCTGCTACAGAGAGAAAATACTTGTGTTTGCATTGTAATAACCTTTCTTTAGTTCCCCTAGCCTCCAATCTCATTATGCATAATTATGTCGACTTGAAGAAACTTCCTCTGTGTGTGTTGTGTGTGTGTGTGTGTGTGTGTGTGTGTGTGTGTGTGTGTGTGTGTGTGTGTGTGTGTGTGTACGTGTGCGCGAGCGTATATATATATATATATATATATATATATATATATATATATATATATATATATATATATATATACAGAGAGAGAGAGAGAGAGAGAGAGAGAGAGAATATATATATAATATATATTATTATATATATACACACACAAACACACAATCCCTCTCATTCTCTCTCTCTCTCTCTCTCTCTCTCTCTCTCTCTCTCTCTCTCTCTCTCTCTCTCTCTCTCTCTCTCTCCCTCTCGCTCCCCCTCCCTCCCTCTCACCCACTCTCTCTCTGTCTGTCTGTCTGTCTGTCTGTCTGTCTGTCTGTCTGTCTGTCTGTCTGTCTGTCTCTCTCTCTCTCTCTCTCTCTCTCTCTCTCTCTCTCTCTCTCTCTCTCTCTCTCTCTCTCTCTCTCTCATGATTTGGATGTTTTTTTGTATGCATTTCCATGTACCCAGATAATTTTTAAAATAAAAAATCAACTCTCTCTCTTTCTCTCTCTCTCCCTCCCTCCCCCCCTCTCTCTCTGTTTTCTCTCTTTCCTCCCTCCCTCTCTCTCTCTCTCTTCCTCCCTCCCCCCCCCCCCCCCCCCCCCCCCCCTCTCTCTCCTCCCCCCCCCCCCCCACTCTCTCTTCTCTGTGAGCAAAACTGACAAGCAGCTGACAAGCAGGCTTAAAGAGTCACAACAATACCGGTACTTGGACACACAGGCTTAAAGCCCATCCAACAAACTGTCATGTAAGCCAGTAGCGTCCCAATCCTCCCCCTGGGTAAGGAATAATGGCAGGAAGGTGACGAGCGCGCACCATTTCTGTTTGCTCCTGGAGATTCCCCTTTCTGTTCTGACTATACAATGACAGACCTCTTTCACGCAGCCTTCATAGCGTCCCGATGTGATATATTGTGGAGGGGAGGGGGGCAAAAACGGGGAATATCTAGACTGTGAAAGAACGTGCCCAAAAGGTGACTGAACTCCCCCAAAAAGGCAAAAAGGGCTATGCCATGGATCTTTCCTGAAGTTAGGGAGACACAATGAGTTTTCTTTCTTTCTTTCTTTCTTTCTTTGTTCTTCTTCTTCTTCTTCTTCTTCTTCTTCTTCTTCTTCTTTCTTCTTCTTCTTCTTCTTCTTCTTCTTCTTCTTCTTCTTCTTCTTCTTCTTCTTCTTCTTCTTCTTCTTCTCCTCCTCCTCCTCCTCCTCCTCCTCCTCCTCCTCCTCCTCCTCCTCCTCCTATTCTCTTTTTCTTCTTCTTCTTCTTCTTCTTTCTTCTTCTTCTTCTTCTTCTTCTTCTTCTTCTTCTTCTTCTTCTTCTTCCTCTTCTTCTTGGTCCCCTCCTCCTCCTCCTCTTCATCATCCTCCTCCTTCTTTTTCTTCTTCTTCTTCTTCTTCTTCTTCTTCTTTTCTTCTTCTTCTTCTTCTTCTTCTTCTTCTTCTTCTCCTCCTCCTCCTCTCCTCTTCCTTCGGAGAGATGCTGTGCTAGAAATTACCTCTCTTCTATCTCTCTCTTTGTTGCTTCCTTGTTCCTTTGCTTCCTGTCACGTACTTTCTTGTCTGGTTTTTTTTCTCTTTTTTTGCCTTCTAGGTCCGTTCTCCCGCTCTTTTTTCATATTTTACAGAAAGACTTAAAAGATCATAAGACTTCCCTCCCATACTGAAGCCGGATGCGCTGGGCCTGACTTGTCAGGCGTTTAACAGCAGCGCAACCCATTTTCGTGTCACATAACAGACAACACTAGTTGGCTGCTGTCTGAGCGTTCCACCACGACGACGACGACGACGAAGAAGAAGAAGATTCCCACGTGAAAAAGACAGGGACGACAGGAGCAGACTCATCGATTGGAGGCCCGGCCTTTTGCAGGGGACTGCTGTGACAGGAAACCTGAAAGGTTGAAGAAAAGGTTGGCCACAGCCACAGGTAGCTAGGTACATGGAGGTGACATTCGCTGCTTCCAAGTGGCCTCACAAGCAAGACACAGAGAGAGCGTAATCTGTGTGTCAGGGTGTGTGTGTGTGTGTGTGTGTGTGTGTGTGTGTGTGTGTGTGTGTGTGTGTGTGTGTGTGTGTGTGTGTGTGTTGTGTTTGTGTGTGTGTGTGAGTGCGTGCGTGCGTGGCGTACGTGCGTGCGTGCGTGTGTGTATGTATGTCTGTCTGACTGTGTCTGTGTGTGAGTGAGTGAGTGAATGTGTGTGTTGTCTGTGTGTGTGCTGTTGTTGTTGTTGTTGTTGTTGTGTCTGTACCTGTGTCTCTGCGTGTGTACGCGCACGCGCGCGGGCGCGTATATGCAAGAAACTCCCCGAACTCTGACATAAAGAACGAAATCTTTCCCATGCAGAATTAACCTTCCCCAAGCTGACAGCCCTGATATGGCCCCTGTGGTTCGCGGGGCTATAGACATCAAGACTGGATCGCTCCACATTTTGTTTAAGTTCGCCCAAGAAGTTGTAAAAGAAAAATCCCTACCCTTTCATTCAACAGACACGGCTAACGAGACTCGAACCCACGACTTCACTGGTTCCATCCATCTTTCCACCAGCTCTGGTGAAGGAACCAGAGACCTGGTGGGTCAGGATAAGGATGACATGGATTCCCAACTTAACTTCAAACTCACAGATGGAGCCTGTTTCCGCAACCCCACCCCCCACCCCCCGCCCTCCTTCCTCCTCCCACCCAGCCTCCCAGGGAGTGTTTTGCCCAATGACGAACCCCACAGTCATAAATTCTTAACCTTTCTGATAATCCGCGGAATTCCGTCCGTTTGGAGCATATTTTGATGTCAAGTTATGGGCCAGGTGGTTCGTCTGAGGTCACAAAAACGTAGGGGTTTTTTTGTATGTGGAAGGGGTTGGAAAAAGAAGGTGGGTGTGACCATTTGCACAGACATCCAGTTTGAAATGATAACACTGCCACCCTGAATATCGTAAAACTGTTTGGGCGTCCACATTCTTCTTTTTCTTCTTCTTGTTCTTGTCCTTCTTTTCCTTCCTCTTCCTCGTCTTCTTCTTCATCGTCGTCGTCGTCGACGTACACTCAGAAAGCAACTGTTGCTGTCTGTCATATGAGCGAAAATGCGTCGCAGATTTGTAATATAATATTGATAAAAAGGAGGCTTAAAAAAAAAAACCCATAGGCTCACCGCGCCGAAGATAGATAGATTGTAGATTCCGTTTAAATTTCCTTCGCACAAAATACTGCAGGAACATATTATACATGTGTGGAAAACAACATACACAAACACACACACACATACACATCCATTCCATGGTCACAAACACACATACATTCTCTCTCTCTCTCTCTCTCTCTCTCTCTCTCTCTCTCTCTCTCTCTCTCTCTCTCCATTCCATGGTCACACATGTATACACGTCGTCATCCCCCCAAAGTGCAGTCGGCATCAACACACACTCCGTCATGTCATGTCCGCAGTCTCCCGTGACTGATGTCGTCACACATCCCCGTGACCCGGTCACATAGCCCACGTGACAGGCCGCGGTGTCACGTGGCCTTGTGGACAAGTCGCGGTGAATCATCCATGATAAGTATGCTGAGTTATGAGTCTACGTGACCATTTGTGGAGTGGGCTTCACTCTTTTCCTTTCGTCTGTCACAACTTGCACTCTTGGGGGTTTGTGAAGTATGGCGAGGTACTCGAAAAAATCATAGACGCACACAAGAGACGGAGCAAACAACACAGACACCATAAACATTTCTTCAAAAATAAACTAAAAAGGAGGTAATGGTGTCCTAGAGACAAAGACAGTGAGACACAAAGAGACAGTAATAGACAGACGGAAAGACACAGCATGTTCTGCATTACCCTCATGGTGCTAAGCGAGGGAACGCACAACAACAACAACAACAACAACAACAAACACAAGCACAGCTCTGAAGATCCCTCTTCCCATACCTTCTGTGTACATGCAGTGATGTCACAGATACTTTCACGTGCAAAACCACTAATGCTTGCAACCCCCCCCAAAAAAAAAAAAAAAAAAATCTTCATCAATGAAGTCAACCAGCAAAAGGTCCTTATCACACAACCTCCACAGTTTCCAGATTCAGAAAAAAGGACGGTGGGAGATATGTAGGGGTGGGGATGGGGGGGAGGGAAGAGCTAAAGAAAATGGTGTGAAGAAGAAAAATAAACAAACAAAACAGCCAAATGTGAAGAACAAAAAAATAATAATAATAATAAGGCCAGACATACGTCACAGTAATCTTTACTAAAGATCTCAAGCGTGGTGAGTGAGAGAGTGAGAGGGCGAGAGAGCGAGAGAGCGAGAGAGAGAGAGAGGGAAGGAGGAGAAAGAGAGAGGGAGGAGAGAGAGAGGGAGGAGATAGAGAGGGAGAAGAGAGAGGGAGGAGGGAGGGAGGAGGAGAGAGAGAGAGGGAGGAGGAGAGAGAGAGAGGGGAGGAGAGAGAGGGGGGAGGGAGAGAGAGACAGAGAGAAAGAGAGAGAGAGAGAGACAGACATACAGAAAGAGAGAGAGAGACATACACAGACAGACAGAGTGGGATACGAATACGAATACGAATACGAATACGAAATTTTATTCATGAAAGGCCTTCGCCCCATATGAAGGGGTGTGTGTGTGTGTGTATATGGAGACATGCACAATTTGAACATTCTTAGTTCTTAGAAAAAAATAGTAATGACATTACGATACTGCTATTTCTCTTATCTGAAATGCTTTATACAGGTATATGGACAAATTTTTCATAGTTTCCGGGTTTGTTGCAGACATTAGTAATCTAAATCTGAACAAATTTGGGTCTCTGAAAAACTTCATAGCAATAAACTGTTTCCTGATTTCTGCTAAAGATGGACAACAAAGAAGGAAATGAATTTCATCCTCGTTTTCTTCTTTACATAATGGACATATCAAATCATTGTCACTTTGGTGTTTATATCGAAATGAATGAACAGTTATACTAGAGATACCAAAACGAAATCTAGTCATCATAAATTTCAAATGTTTGTCAATATCTAATAGCAAATAGTTTTGTATACGAGGCACAGGGCTAGTGAACGCACGATACATGCTGAACCTCTCACTATTTTGAACATGATTGTTCCACTCTTGCCACCTACAATCAATTAAACGACTTTTGAATGCACGCAAAAATTCATTCACTCTTTCCACACCTTGATGAACCCAAACAAAACCAAATCCATACTGAAAAAGACACTTTCTTACATTTGTTACCCATGTTGTTTTTCCTCGATCATCCAACTCACATAGCATCATATACGCTTTCCTTGGTAACCTTTCTGGTTCCATTCTTGTTAGCTTTAACCAATAGCGTATAGTACTGACAACAAAATTTATAGTGATAGGATACCTATTCATTTCCCTGTACACTAAGTCGTTAGGTGTTCGTCTATCCACTCCCAAAAATTTCTTTAAAGCAAATAAATGGGTTTTTTCACAATATTCTGCCGCAGCATAAATACCCCAAACTTCTGAACCATACTGCATAATAGGCTGAACTTGTGCATCAAATAATTTAAAAAAAAGTCTTACTGAGCTATTATTCAAAGCATTTAATCCTCGCATGATAGTGAGAAGTGCCTTTTTTGCACGGCTTGCTAAATCTCTGCATGTAGCAGTGAAACTAAGCCTAGTTGAAAAATATACCCCCAAATATTTATAGGCATTGACAACTTCTATCTGATTACCATCAACTGACCAGTGTTCTCTGGCACTCAAATAACCCCCCTTTCTAAACACAACAATATTTGATTTACCCATATTTACCTTCAATCTCAAAGAGGAAGAAGCGTGCATTAGACTATTTATCTGGGTCTGCAGACCAACAACTGTTTCAGAAAGAACAACAACATCATCCGCAAACAAAAGTATAAACAGTTCCAAAGTATCTAACAAAAATGTCACACCATGTTTTCCATTTTGTATTACTTCAAGTGCTAACTCATTAATAAACAGAGAAAATAGAACCGGGCTGCAAACGTCACCCTGTTTGACACCTGCTGAACATTGAATATAAGGAGATAATTTAGTTCCACATCTTACTCTTGCCTTAACACAATTATACATGCTTTTCACACAACGAAACAATTTTCCCTTTACTTCATTTTTCAACAATATTGGCCATAGCAAATTTCTGTTGATGGAATCGAACGCCTTTTCGAAGTCTATAAAGGCAACATACAATTTTCTGTTCAAACTGAATTGTTTTTGTACACACGCTAAAAGTGTAAATACATGATCAACAGTTGAGTATCCTTTTTTAAATCCTGCTTGAAATTCCCCTGTTAAATTATTTTCTTTTACCCATGCTTGTAGTCTTCTGTTTATGATACCACTATAAATTTTGCTACTCACATCACACAAGGAAATACCCCTATAATTTCCAGGAACATTTACTCCCCCTTTCTTATACAGTGGTAAAATAATTGATTCTGACCAGTTTGTAGGAAAGACACCTTTGTCAAACAGAGCATTAAAAAACTTAACAAAAAAAGGAGTAATCTTTGTAGGTGCATTTTTTAACAGTTCAGGTATCAAGCCATCAGGGCCAGCAGCTTTCCCCACCTTCAGTTTACAAATAGCTAACTGAACCTCTTCCTCCATTATAGGCTGATTAAATATACATTCATCATCTGAATCCGAGTCATCCTCCTCCACTAAAGTGTTATCTACATTACTTTCATTACTTTTGTCAAGAAGATTACTAAAATGATCATACCATTGCTCTACAGAGATTTTATTTCTAACTAATTTTCTTTTTGGCATAGCGCTGTGTATTGTGTCCCAAAACATTTCTTTAGAATCAATAGAAGCCATTAACTTATCAATCATCAGTGCATTATGCTCTTTTTTCTTTCTAGCTAAAAGATTCTTATATTCTCTTCTCTGTATACAATATGGACTTCTGTCTTCTTCTTTTTTAAAACGCCGGTATTTTCTAAGTGCTCTACGAGTTAATTTTTCTTTAATCTACATTCTTCATCATACCATTCTTCTTTTTTCTTATGCCTATTTATCAAACATACTTTTTTCATTGAAACTGCTGCACTTCTAATACAGTTATTAAATACATTTAATGCTAAATCAACGTCGTTGTCAATCAGTTGTATAGCTTCATTTACTCTTTTATAACTTTCATCTGAATTTAAAGCATTTACAAACTTTTCGCTTTGAGCTGCATTCCAGACATATTTTTCCATTACAACCTTATCTTCAATGTCATCAATACCACTAAGATTATCGTTAGGAAATGAAATGGACAAGACAATGGGCAAGTGACTTGTGTCAATACGTTCTACAACTTCTAAACAACAGTTGTCAAATATAATTGTAAAAAGATCTGATGATAACAAAAAATAATCAATGACACTGCTACCTGAGTCCCCAATATATGTGTAGCGTCCTTCACGATCGCCATAACACATACCATTCATTATAGACAAATTCAATGCAGTGCACATATCCAACAGAGACTTACCATAACTATTGATGTGTTTATCTTGGGAACGTCTCCCCTCATCAATCAGATTGCAACAATTTGTGGGGCTGACAAATGGCTCTGATGTTGCAGACTGTGATACATTTGATGTCCTGCTATTTAAATCACCTGATACAATTATAAACATATCATTCTGGTTAAGTGTGTTATCAATCAGACAATCTTCTAACATAGACACGCCATCTGCATCACAATCCATATAAGTGTAATATCGTGAACCCTCTGGTGGCAGATACACACAGGCATACAGTATATCTTTCGGAAGACCAAACAGAGTTTTATCAATAACAAAAGAACAAAGTTACCCACAACAACATTCACTCGACGAACAAAGGGCACTAACTCATTTTTTATCAGACACACAACTCCACCTGAATGTCTGCCAGCCTTTGATAATTTTGTAGCAGGTTGACAAAAAATAGTATGGTCTGTAAACAAATCAGAGGTGAAAGATTCAGAAAAGTTTCCACTAAACAAACGAAATGAAAGGAGGAAATGAAAGATACAAAACTGGAATCCTTTATCTTAGAAGACAGACCCTCCACATTCCACTGAAGGAATGTAAAGGCATTTTTACTCATTTGCTTTTCATCATCACTGCATGCGTTACTTGTGTCCA
>JASPKP010004318.1:0-10000 GCA_030674155.1 Stramonita haemastoma | reverse complement strand
CCCAACTGTCAAATTGCTAGCGCGATGCTGTAACCACTAGGATATCCTTTCTTCCCCCCCCCCCCCAATCTCTTAGTAAAAAGTAAGGTACTTAATTGATTTTTTTTAGGGTGACGGTGTGGATATTTGAAAGGATTACATGATGCTGTATTTGGACTCGGGAAGTGAAAGTTAGGAAAGCTACTGAAACGGAATGAGGTGACAGCCCTGATATGGCTTTCGTGGTCGGTGGGGCTATAACCATGAAATGAAAGGAAATGGAAAGCTAGAAATTGGCACACTTATTTTGTGATAGCAACCTTTGCTAGAAACTGCTACCAAAACCTGTTTACTACTATAAAAAAATAACCAGAAATTGCTAACGTTCTGATAGTATAACTTTTTCTGTGAAGCTGACACTATGCGTTTTATTTTCAGACGGACCGAAATCGAGCAGACACAAAACTGCCACTCTGATGCACTTAGCAAGAAATTGAGAACCCCACAAAACCTAACGCTTGCATCATAGTTCAGGTAAGTTTTCGATAAATTCACTCGCACTACACTGTCTAAACCCGGAGCATTCCTTTTGTTTTGTTTTGTTTCTTAAATTTCTAAAGCCGTACGTTTTTATTTATTTTTCATTCCTCGGCTAGAGCTCCGAGGTTTACCAATGGTGATATTTTACCGTTCGCGACCGTTTTTTGCTCACCACTTTAAGGCAGCCACATTCCGAAGTAGGGAATGGCGCCTTAAACACATCAGCGTGCATGCATTTAAAAAAAATCACAATCTTGTCAGCCGTTCTTAACTAAACGCAATGGCCTACTCTTCGGAAAGGCAGAACAGGTTTTAACGTGTGCGTAAGATGTTTGCAGTGCATTCGCACACAGGATCTCGTGTTATTGTCTTATCCAAACGACTTTCGAGGAAGGGGGAGGAGAGAGAGGGAGGGAGCGGAGTATGTACTGATAACTTCGGGGGGGAGGGGAGGGGGGAGGGAGAGGGAGGGAGCGGAGTATGTACTGATAACTTCGGGGGGGGAGGGGAGGGGGGAGGGAGAGGGAGGGAGCGGAATATGTACTGATAACTTCGGGGGGGAGGGGAGGGAGAGGGAGGGAGCGGAGTATGTACTGATAACTTCGGGGGGGAGGGGAGGGAGAGGGGAGGGAGCGGAATATGTACTGATAACTTCGGGGGGGAGGGGAGGGAGAGGGAGGGAGCGGAATATGTACTGATAACTTCGGGGGGGAGGGAGAGGGAGGGAGCGGAATATGTACTGATAACTTCGGGGGGGAGGGAGAGGGAGGGAGCGGAATATGTACTGATAACTTCGGGGGGGAGGGAGAGGGAGGGAGCGGAATATGTACTGATAACTTCGGGGGGGAGGGGGAGGGAGGGAGCGGAATATGTACTGATAACTTCGGGGGGGAGGGGGAGGGAGGGAGCGGAATATGTACTGATAACTTCGGGGGAAAGGAGGGGGAGGGAGGGAGCGGAATATGTACTGATAACTTCGGGGGGGAGGGGGAGGGAGGGAGCGGAATATGTACTGATAACTTCGGGGGAAAGGAGGGGGAGGGAGGGAGCGGAGTATGTACTGATAACTTCGGGGGGGAGGGGAGGGAGGGAGCGGAATATGTACTGATAACTTCGGGGGAAAGGAGGGGGAGGGAGGGAGCGGAGTATGTACTGATAACTTCGGGGGGGAGGGGGGAGGGAGGGAGCGGAATATGTACTGATAACTTCGGGGGAAAGGAGGGGGAGGGAGGGAGCGGAGTATGTACTGATAACTTCGGGGGGGAGGGGGAGGGAGGGAGCGGAATATGTACTGATAACTTCGGGGGAAAGGAGGGGGAGGGAGGGAGCGGAATATGTACTGATAACTTCGGGGGAAAGGAGGGGGAGGGAGGGAGCGGAATATGTACTGATAACTTCGGGGGAAAGGAGGGGGAGGGAGGGAGCGGAATATGTACTGATAACTTCGGGGGAAAGGAGGGGGAGGGAGGGAGCGGAATGTCCAGGGGAAGGGGAGGGGGGGCGGGTGTCTCAGTGATGGCTCCAACCCAGGCTCGATCCTGGGCGGTCAAATAAAACGCTCTGACCACTAGGCTACCCCCACCCCCTCTCGTATGTATACATATTTTAAAACTGACTTTCCTCAAGTAGTAGCTAGCTGTGTGCATAGTCTGCCATCTGGGGGTTGTGGGGGGAAATTTTGACATGCATTCTTACCAGCACGAACTGGCCTACCCTTTCGAAAAGCATAACAGGGTTTAATGTGTGCGCAAGATGTTCTGCAAGAGTTCGCATACGGGACTAAGGACGGGATAGCCTTAGTGGTCAGAACATTGCACTCGCAATTTGACGACCTGAATTCAATTCCAGGTCGAGGGGATTTTTTCCCCTGGAGTTATACATTAGCGCTGACTCCACTCTCCCAGAAGTCTTTCGGATGAGGACTATAAACCGAGGCCCCGTGTGCGAACGCACGCAGAACATCTTGCGCACACGTTATATCCTGTTCCGCTTTTCGTAAGAGTAGGCCATTGTGTGCCGTTGGGAACAGATGACAATATTTACAAAATTGCATACACACGGGGACTGGATGAAAAAACCCACATGAGTGTTTTTTCCATTATCCTTGATATAAAAGAATAAAATAAATAAATAAATAAATAAAGATAAAATAAACAAATAAAGCTAAAATAAATCAAAAATAAATAAATAAAAATATAAAAAATAAATGAATAAAAATAAAAATTTAAAAATTAATAAAAAATAAATATTAAAAAATGAATAAATATAAAAGAATAAAATCAATTAAAAAAACAAATAGAATAAAAATAAATAACAAATAAAATAAATGAATAAAATAAAGTAAATAAATAAAAATAAATAAATAAAGGATTTTGGGGGGAGAGGAGTAGGTACTAATGTTGAACTCGAGGGGGAACATCCCCTAAAATGGGTGTCTCAGTGGTGGCTCGGAACTCAGGCAATCAGATTTATTTATTTATTCATTTGTGTGTGTATTATATATATATATATATATATATATATATATATATATATATATATATAAATTCATTCTTTTATATCGAGGATAATGGAATAACAATAATGTGCTTTTCGCTTTTAATACATCCAGTCATCTGTTCCCACCGGCACAAATGGCCTACTCTTGCGAAAAGCGAAATTAACGTGTGCGCAAGATGTTCTGCGTGCCTTCACACACGGGGCCTCGGTATATAGTCTAATCCGGGAAGAGTGGGGTCAGCACTGATGTTAACTCCAGGGGAAAAAATCCCCTCGAACTGGAATCGAACCCGGGTCGTAATTTTGCGAGCGCAATGTTCTGACCACTAGGCTATCCCGTTCCCAATCAGATCACAGGCGCAGTACTTTCTCCCCCTTTTGCACTGATTTAATTTTTTTGGTGAAAAAAAGCTAAACTAGACCGTAACTATAGTAATATTCATAGTCTTTGTCACCAGATCTTCACCAGTGACCGTGACCCTTCTCACTAGCAATCATGGAGACGCCATTGCAAAGTCAAGATTGCTGATGCAGAAGCACTTAGAGTTTGTCGCCGCAGCCGCAGCATCAACATCACCGTCGCCGCACCAACATCACCGTCGCCGCATCATCACTTTGCCGCATCATCACCGTCGCCGCACCAACATCACCGTCGCCGCATCATCACTTTGCCGCATCATCACCGTCGCCGCATCAACATCACCGTCGCCGCATAAACATCACCGTCGCCGCATCATCACCGTCGCCTCATCACCGTCACCGCATCATCATCGTCGCCGCATCATCATCATCGTCGCCGCATCAACATAATCGTCGCCGCATCAACACGATGTTGGAGCACATTACCCTGAACTTTGTCCAAGATCCCCATGACTCAAGTAGACAGATGCTAGATGGACGGGGAGGAAGGGTTTGGAATGGGAGAAAGGAGAAAGTGCTGCACCAAATCCCTGAAGGGCAGACCTAGCGCACTGCCTGGTTCCGTTGTCCAGTGCACAGCCTGGTTCCGTTGTCCAGTGCACAGCCTGGTTCCGTTGTCCAGTGCACAGTGCACAGCCTGGTTCCGTTGTCCAGTGCACAGCCTGGTTCCGTTGTCCAGTGCACAGTGCACAGCCTGGTTCCGTTGTCCAGTGCACAGTGCACAGCCTGGTTCCGTTGTCCAGTGCACAGCCTGGTTCCGTTGTCCAGTGCACAGCCTGGTTCCGTTGCCCAGGGATCTAGACCAATCCAAGGCCGTCTTCATCTTCGACTGGATTGAACAACGACATAGGTAGGAGTTTGGGGGCGTAGGTATCAGAGAGTGGTGTCTAAAGGACCTCCCATCTCTGATAAAAACTTCAGGGACTAAATGCGATGAGAGCAGTAGGGGCTGTGGTCTCTTTGTGGGCACCCGCTCTCTCCGACATTATTTTCACCGACCCTTTCTTCTTCAAACGCTCAGACAGCAACTGATGTTTTCTGTCATATGAGCGAAAAATGCGCTGTGCTGCCGTTAAGCGCCTGCACAAGTCAGGCCCAGCGCATCCGACTTCGGCGTGTGTGTATGTAACCCACCGTATGAGGTTGCCAAGCATTCGAACACGCCACCACCCCTGCTTTGCACTCTACAGGCGTGTCAGTACAGACTGCAGCCTGTCAACATATGTGTGTGCACACTGTCCACAAAAGTGACCCAGTCACTCGCATTTTCTTTGAGCTCGAATGTAATTTGTCCCTGAAGTAAGGCTCACTGACCAGAGAGTTGAACATTTTCCGTATCCTCAGTGGTCAGGTAGGGAGCCCTCCGATCGTATCGCGGAACAAGAATTTGGATGTCCTGAATCGGCACCGCATGCCAACCCTCGCACACCGTTCAGTGCTCATGAGGGGAAGGGACACCTCACGCCCCCAAACATGGTATTGAAGCACTTCCCAGACCTTCTGGGTCACTCCACTTCTTGCTCTGAACCCTCAGAAGTCTGGCATTGGTGTCGACAGTGGTCATGGGGATCGAATCACAGTTCGGGGCTTGTGTGTCTCTCAACAGTGTCAAGAACTAGCACCGTCGCTCGAAGCAAAATCAAGATCATCGTCGCCGCAACATCAAGATCATCGTTGCCGCAGCCTCCACATCAACATCGAGTTCGACGCCGGATCAAACACCAACGTCGCCGCAGCATCATCAAGAAGTCGCCACCGAAGCAAGATCATCGTCGCCGCAGCAGCAAGTGTTAATCGCCAAATTACCATCAAGAGTTCGTCGCCGGAGCTACAAGAGTTTGTCGCCGGAGCTACAAGAGTTTGTCGCCGGAGCTACAAGAGTTCGCCGCCGCTACAAGTTTGTCGCCGCAGCAACAAGAGTTGTCGCCGAAGCTACAAGAGTTCGCCGCAGCAACAAGAGTTTGTCGCCGGAGCTATAAGCGTTCGCCGGAGCTACAAGAGTTCGCCGGAGCTACAAGAGTTCGCCGGAGCTATAAGCGTTCGCCGGAGCTACAAGAGTTCGCCGCAGCTACAAGAGTTTGTCGCCGGAGCATCAAGAGCTTGCCGCAGCTACATGAGTTCGCCACAGCTACAAGAGTTTGTCGCCGGAGCAACAAGCTTTTGTCGCCACAGCTACAAGACTTTGTCGCCGGAGCATCAAGAGTTTGTCGCCGGAGCTACATGAGTTCGCCGCAGCTACAAGTTTGTCGCCGGAGCAACAAGCTTTTGTCGCCACAGCTACAAGAGTTTGTCGCCGGAGCATCAAGAGTTTGTCGCCGGAGCATCAAGAGTTTGTCGACGGAGCTACAAGAGTTCGCCGGAGCAACATGAAGATCGTCGTCGCTGGAGCAACAAAGACTACGTCGCTGGAGCATAAAGAGCTAGCAACGTCGCCGGAGCAGCATCGAAGTCATCGTCGCCGCGTCAAGTTATAGTCGCCTTTGCAAAGTCAAGATTGTCGACGCAGAAACACAGAGTTCGTCGCCGCAGCCGCAGCATCAACATCACCGTCGCCGCATCAACATCACCGTCGCCGCATCAACATCACCGTCGCCGCATCATCACCGTCGTCGCATCATCACCGTCGCCGCATCATCATCATCGTCGCCGCATCAACATTTCGCCGCATCAACATCACTTCGCCACATCAACATCATCGTCGCCGCATCATCATCATCGTCGCCGCATCATCATCGTCGCCGGAGCAGCATCGTCGCCTGAGCAGCAACATCGTCACCGCATCATCATCATCGTCGCCGCATCATCATCATCGTCGCCGCATCAACATCATCGTCGCCTGAGAATCATCATCGTCGCTTCATCATCACCGTCGCTGCCTCATCATCGCCATCGCCGCATCATCATCACCGTCGCCGCATCAACATCATCGTCGCCGCATCATCATCGTCGCCGCATCATCATCGTCGCCGCATCATCATCGTCACCGCATCAACATCACCATCGCCGCATCAACATCACCATCGCCGCATCATTGTCGCCGCATCATCGTCGCCGCATCAACATCACCGTCGCCGCATCAACATCACCGTCGCCGCATCATTATCATCGTCGCCGCATCATCATCGTTGCTGGTGCAGCATCAAGAGCTAGTATCGTCGCCGCATGAAGATGATCGTCGCCTGAGCATCAAGATGATCGTCGCCGCACCAACAAGAGTACGTCGCCGGAGCAGTATCCAGAAATCGCCAACGTAAGTACACACACACTGTTTTTTCCGTTCCTCAGCTAGAGCTAATAGGATAATGGGATAAGCACTCTTGCGCTTTTTTTTCATCCAGTCCCCGTGTGTATGCAGTTATGCAACTATTGTCATCTGTTCCCACTGGCACACAATGGCCTACTCTTACGAAAAGCGGAACAGGATTTAACGTGTGCGCAAGATGTTCTTCGGTGTCTTACCCGTCCCCCTCCCCGAAGTCAGTTTGAATCGAAAAGTTCTTGAAAAATAATTGAACACCCCGCATCCCCTCTAAAAGAAAAGACACCCCCCAAAAAAAACAACAAAAAACCTGACACCAAATTATAAACCGAAGCCCCGTGTGCGCACGCACGCAGATCATCTTGCGCACACGTTAAACCCCGTTCTGCTTTTCGTAAGAGTAGGCCGTTGTATGCATGCCGGTGGGACAGATAAGATTTACAAAAAAAACTGCATACACACAGGGACGGACAGGATGTCAAAAGCTACATGAGTGCTTTATTCCATTATACTGGAAATAAAAGAATACAAGAAAAAAAAAACGGAGAGATATTTTAAAGTAAGGCTGAATTAGTTTCCGTTTAATTAATCATGTAAACTGTCGGGGATCGCTCAAGTGGCTTGTTGATGGTGGTTTCAGGGGTTCTGGTGCCAAACCAAAGTATCCAGCGGTCAACGTGTCCGAAAGTGACCAATTCTAGACCACAGGCAACGGTCGAGGAGGAAGAGGACAAGATTGGATTTGAGTAGTGGGAGTAGTAATAGTAAAGAACACAAGACCAATAACTATGTGAAAGAAGAAATCAAAAAGCGCGTGGGCCCCCAAGAGCCTTTGCTCTCCACCATAAAGAGGAGAAAAGCTGATGTGGTTTGGTCACACCACAAGACGCAACACCCTAGCAAAAAACCATCCTGCAAGGAACAGAGTCGAGGGCAAGAGAAGAAGAGGCCGCCAAAAAGAAATCATGGGGTTGACAACATCAAAGACTGGACCGCCCAACCCCTGCAACACCTCCTACTAGCCACACAGGATCGTGAAGCATGGAAAAAGATCTCTGTTGCGTTTCTCTCATGTCCCCCCTACGTCCTTTGGGACATGGAACTGAGTGAGTGTTGAGTGGAGTGAGTAGTAGTAGTAGTAGTAGAAGTAGTTAGTAGTAGTAGAAGTAGTAGTAGAAGTAGTAGTAGTAGTAGTCGAAGTAGTAGTAGTGAGTGTAGTGTGGTGTGTGTGTGTATGTGAGAGAGAGAGAGAGAGAGAGAGGATGAGAGAGAGAGTGAGGAGGAGAGAGAGAGAGAGAGAGAGAGAGAGAGAGAGAGAGAGAGAGAAATTAAATCCGAGTTAACGATTGGTTGTAAAAAAAAAAAAACCACACATTTTTTTTCTGCAAGTCTTGTAGGACTGGCAAACATTTTTTTTCTTGGTAAACAGAATCAAAAATACTTTTCTGGTAATCTGTCTCTCGAAATGCTTTGTAATTTTAAAGATTTTTTTTCTTCGTCAAACGCCCAGACAGCAACTATTGAGAAGGTGACAAGAAGAAAAGGAAGAAAGCAGAAACAATGAGAGGGATAGAAAAGAGGGAATCCCTAGCACAGAATTTCCAGAAGGTGGGGATGCTACTCGCACCAACAGACCCCCAGTATCCCCACGGGGAATTTTTTTTTTTTTTTTAGAATATGGAAAGAAGAAAAATTTAGTTCTTGGGAAAATAGGTAAACGTGTTCCATAACTTATGCAGCTGTAGGGTAACTAAATGTCAGAGACCTCAAAATTGACATTTGAACAATCGGCCATTGAGAAGCAAACGTTTTTGCTCGTGTAAAAATGCGTGCTAAACATTCCAATAAAGATTACTATTTTTTTTTAAAATCCTGGTCATGGCTGAATCGACACAGAACAGTTCATTGCAAAAACCTAAAGAGTAGTTCAAGCCTGAAGAGAGAATTGTTTGAGATGATAGCCACATTGGTTAACAACTATCACAGTATTGTTGACAACTCTGTGTGATGATTTGCCAGTGGTATACCATTAGACACTTTCTAAATCTCTCTCTCTCTCTCTCTCTCTCTTCTCTCTCTCTCTCTCTCTCTCTCTCTTCTCTCTCTCTCTCTCTTCCCTCTCTCTCTCTCTCTCTCTCTCTCTCTCTCTCTCTCTTCTCGCTCTCTCTCTCTCGCTCGCTCGCTCTCTCTTTCTCTCTCGCTCGCTCTTCTCTTTCTCGCTCGCTCGCTCTCTCTCTCTTCTCGCTGCTCTCTCTCTTTCTTTCTCTCTTTCTCTCTCCTCTCTTTCTCTCTCTCTCTCTTCTCTCTCTCTCTTTCCTCTCTTTCTCTTTCTCTCTCTTTCTCTCTTTTCTCTTTCTTTTCTCCCTTTCTCTCCTCTCTCTCTCTTTTTCTTTCTCTCTTCTTTCTCTCTCTTTCTCTCTTTCTCTCTCTTTTTCTCTCTCTCTTTCTTCTCTCTCCTCTCTCTCTCTCTCTCTTCTCTCTCTCTTTCTCTCTCTTTCTCTCTCTTCTCTTCTTTCTCTTTTCTTTCTCTCTTCTCTCTCTCTCTCTCTCTCTCTCTCTCTCTCTCTTTCTCTTTCTCTCTCTTTCTCTCTCTTTCTCTTTCTCTCTCTTTTCTCTCTTTTCTTTTCTTTCTCTCTCTCTTTTCTCTCTCTTCTTCTCCCACACACACTCGCACACACAACACACACTCGCACACACACCATTAGACACTTTCTAAATCTCTCTCTTTTTCTTTCTCTCTCTCTTCTCTCTCTCTTCTCTCTCTTCTCTCTCTCTCTCTCTTTTCTTTCTCTCTTCTTTCCCCCACACACGCTCGCACACACACACACACACACACACAGATCGCACCACACACAGACTCGCACACACACACTCTACACATACACACACACTCGCTCATACACCATACACTCACTCATACACAACACACACACACTCACTCACTCACTCACACACACACACTCACACTCCCCACACACACAACACACACACACACACTCTCTTCTCTCTCTCTCTCTCTCTCTCTCTCTCTCTCACACACACATGCACACACACCCACACCACACACACACACACACATTTTCTCTCTCTCTCTCACACACACATACACACACACATACACACACACATACACACACACACATACACACACACACACACACTCACTCACTCACACATTCACCCCCTCACATACACACACAATCAATAGTGCTAGATAATGCGCGAGCGTGTGTGTGTTGCGTGTTGTTGTATGCTGTGTGTGTTGTGTGTGTGTGAGTACGTGTGTGTGTGTGTGCGCGTTTG